>PYUH01000044.1:6474361-6513752 GCA_016808085.1 Suaeda aralocaspica | reverse complement strand
AGGCTATTATTTCTGAAGGTGAGAATGACAAAGCAAAACATACAAACCTCACTTATTATTGCACAATTTCGCTACGGCCAAATCAAACATGTATAAGCTTATTTACATTTTAAAATGAGTCCATCCCCAAAATCTGCCTATTGCTAGTGAGGAGTTATGCACAATAGACTTCTATTGAATTATGGACCACTTCATATTAGAGCAACCAAACCTGGGCTCAAAGAGCAATTAAAAAATCCTCTATTACAAAGCAATAAAGAGAAGCACTAATAGGACATGTGTTTCCAAGCGCATTTCCACAACACAGAACGCCCCACTTTTAGGGTTAAGGCACTAAGCATTCCTAATTACTGTCTGCTAAGAGAAGGGGTGTCCTTTATTGGTTAATGTCCAAATGCCAACCTTCCAAACACCCATATACTCCAACTGGAAACCCCTTCTCCCAGTCCTCAGATATTCGTCCCATCCCCTATTCGACCCTCCCACCATCAAATTCGGCCCTACCCTCCCGTCTGTCCTTTATCTTCCAATCAGGTCCATCCAAGCAACAAGAAAACTAAAGCAACCGCTTTTTCTTCAACTCTGTTGCTCCCGAAGCACCTATCCCCTCCGGTGTATTCTTCCCTGCTACACTATGTATTCATGCGTCTGACACACCATTCCTATATTAACCACACACTCGAACCTAACTAGTACCATAAACCCACAGGGGCTGCGATCACAAACACATAGTAGGGGAGCAAGGGGCACGACTAATGCCAGAAGGGGACCCGAAGAAGCAGCCCTATGATAATCAGACCTAAACAAAACAAAAAAAAACAAAAAAAAAATAAAAAAAAAACAAAAAAACTTTAAAAAACATAAAAAACAAGAAACCAAAAACCAAAAAATCAAAAAAAAAAAAAAAAAAACCCCAAAGAACAAAAAACCAAAAAAATACAAAAAAACCTGATATATAAGGGACCAATAGTAAACTCTACACATTACTATACAATACAAGATTTGCAAAGATAACTTCCAAAACAAAACCATGGCAAGATGTTTTACCCACAACATCCACCAAAACATACTTACCAAAATTTACATTTACATCCCTAAAACAGTCATTTTCATCATTTCCCAAACCATCTAAAATAGATCTCAAAAATTTCAAACCTACCCCCCTATCTAACAAGATGGGATATGAGCAACAGATGCACAAATGCACGTATGCTTAGGCGGGTGAACTTGAAAACAACACAGCTGCCGGCATGGTGCCAAACATATCACAGCAACTGCACACAACAATCAACGGACATCTCAATTGACAACAACAACCACATTGGCAAAATGAAGCAAGTCACACTAAAAAGGCATTGCCAAACCGCCCCCAATGACTTGAGATCCATTGGCATGGGCAAGATATTAACGCTACAGGACACCCCGAGTGCGGCTCTTATCCGACGCCCTGGCGCTCGTTAGGCAAGATCCCAACAAAAAGAACAGCAAGCAAAAACAAAAAAGAAGGTAAAGAGTGAATTGAAAAGATTAGTATACCTGCAAAGGAGTGGGTAGTGGTTTCAAACAAAAGGCTCAGGAGGATCAGCAAGAACACTCAGATTTAGTCACAAAAACAACTGCAACCACATACACATAAAAAAAAGAAATATCAGTAATCCAAGTCCACCCTATTTACCAAAACATTCACAGCTTCAATTTCAACTCTTTCCCACAAAAGTTTCCACCTTTTTCATCAACTTGCAATGAATTTGACCCATTAATTGAACCCGAACCCTGAAACTTTTCCTGAATTGGGGCAACCCTTTTGAGAGCCCATTTTCGAAGGCACCCAGTAAGTTGGTAAATGGGTCGGGTTTGGTGGGGTTTTATATCCGGGTTAGTGAGTGAAGCAGATGATGGGGTTTGGAAGAATCCAGAGAAGATGATGAGGAAGAAAATGAAGATTAATAACATAATTGATATTGTAATGGGTGTGTTATGGGGTTTCGATCGCATGACTTACAAGGGTTTTGTTGATCTTCCTATTTTCATGAAATTAAGTGGAGAAGAAGAGAGACAGAGGTTTGGTGTGTTCTACTGACTACTGTTGCTGTTGGAAGATGTTTACTTGAAGTTTATTTCAGAGGGTATGGCGACAAAATTAATTTCAGGTGTTATTAGCGGTAGGGAGTGTGGTGGCTATTGGTTTTATTAGATGTTGGGTTTGATAGCTTTTAAAGTCTAGTTGTTAATGTATGTGTTAAAAATGTTTTATTTTATTATTTTTTTTTCTTAGAGAGATATGGTTTAAATGTTAATATGTCATTATTATTAGTTTTCAATATATAATGTCAAAAGCTCTCTAAAGCTACTTTTAAACTTTTTTTGTATTAGCTTTAACAAAAGTTAATTTAAAGTTATCTCTAACCTCTAAAAGCAACTTAAAATAACTATTTTGCCGAATACTAATAGTTTTTTATTGTAGTGTTTAGTTGGATTGAAAAGCTAATGCCAAACACGCCCTAAAATAAGTAAATAATAAATAAACGTAGCCAATAGTGGACTATGAACACCGGGACGAATATGAGGTTAAAAGGGAAGGGACGAAAAAAGACGAAACAAACTTTATAGAATAATAGACATGGATATGGCAAAAAAGTAATTTTTTATTAGCTTTATATATATATTTTTTTTCAATATTAAGATGAATTTTTATAGATGGGTACTAAAATAGAAATAAACTAATTAATTCATGAGTGATGCTCATTGTTAAAATAAAATATTTGAATCAGCCTTAATTTATCAATTAGAAATATTTTGGAATTTATTATCCTTTCTAATATTCAGCATTTTGCTTTGAATAATAAGAAAAGAGAAAATAAATAGTTTAAAATAATGGTTAAGGAGAGAGAAAAGTGATTTAAGAGGGAGAGTGGTTATAGTGACATCCGCTTTAGTAATAGATATACACATAACACTAACATATTTTGCAAAGTGTTTTATTAATGTAGAATACTTGTAATTACTTATACAAGGTATTTTGTGAAACAATAAGCATGAGAACAATAGTATGGAGAAGAAAATATTAAACGAAAAGGACTTATGGTATGAGACGTACAAGTGTGACAAAGAGAATGGGTGTTAGGGAACACGTGGCAAATGGCAAGTATTAAGAATCGATCATATATAGATCGCTGAAAATTAAAGATGGAACTCTAACCAGTGAGTTTTACTCACTCAAAATATTCAATATATAGTTAACTCTTTATCTCCTCAAGAAACCACCTACTGTATTCTATTATGCATTTGAACCAAAATTTGCTTTAAAGACAATAGTTACATTTTACAAACAATGTCCGTCCCAAAGTACCTCGAGTTCTTCACCTACATGACCTTGAGGTCCCGTGACTAATCCTGTGTCCCACCTCCTCGCGACTGTACTTTTTACGTCACTAGGTGTTCTAATTCAGACACCGAACGTGAAAGGTCACCCCGTGCTTTTATTGATAGATGGATGCGCATATATCAAGATGCTTAAGCATAAAATCTTGTGGTTATAAGTAAAACCACAAGGACGTTAAAATTTGTGTCATAAAACTGTATAAATTACGTAAACTAATAGAATGACATACACTTATACTTATGCCAATCAAGGTGATAGGATATTTTAAGGTTTTTTTTTTTTTTTTTTGCATTCAACTTCAAAGTTGGTCTATAAGGATTTCAAATGACCTCCAAACATTGACCAAGCTATTTGGCACTTTGGACACCAAATGTAGGTATTTTTTTGTCTTTTTTCGTTAAAAGTTAATAAACAGTTATTTATGAGTATAAATTAAAATATTTAAAAAAATTTTTGGGTATAAGCAAGAATTCTTTAGTTTTTTAGTGCAACTATAATATTAAAAAGTTTGTGGGATAATGAGAGTTAGGTTATCTGGCGATTTAATTAGGGCCTGTTTAATTTCACTTAAAATCATTCAGTTCAGTTTCAGTTTAGTATCTCAGCTAAGTTCAGTGCAGTCTGTTTAACTCCGTTCAATTCAGCTCTTCTTTATCTTGCTAATTATTAATCCTTATAAAAAAAATTCAGTTCAGCTCCAATCAATTCAGTTCAGTTCAGTTAAGTGGTTTTCGACTGAAGTAACAGACCTTTAAAGGCTAGCTATTTTGTGGTGTAATGGCTTTTGGCCTGTTTGCTTAATGGGCGCGTGCATGACCATCAGGCATCAGTGCATGCATGTTAGTGAAGTTTACCAGTCTAAAAACATGATGGACAGTTCAAACTTCACAAGTCGATAAGCTATTGTTTCCATGGGTGACCATATGACAATTGTATGTGACCACGTTGTAACTATGTGGAAACTCTACCTTAAGGTTGCTACTTGCTTTTGACTACAACCTGCTATGTCACCAATTCTCAATGTCATTCAACATAAAGTTTTGGCATCGCCATGTGATATTTGTTAGATAGTAAAAAAAAAAAAAAAAAAAAAAAAAAAATTGCTAACGTAATAACAATTTCCAATATAAAATACATTATATATTTCGAAAAATAATAGAATTCCTTGTATAGTATGTGTATTTTGTTATTAAGGAAGGTTAAAGGAAGTGGTCTGAGTTAATACATACAAATTTCTCAAGCTCGAGTGATTGTTTTCTTCGAGCATTGACTTATATTGTGCATAACTGATTACTATAATGTAAAATTATAATTTATAAGCTTCATGCTGAAACATATAAATCAATTTAACACCATCAAAATTGAAAACACAATTAATTATGAGATGTGTTCAATCACATAAAATTCATTAAAAAAAAAGCCTCTTTTTTTTGAGTCAAATTCATATATTTCAATTCTTTAATGAAGTTTAATCTCGGCAAGATCCAAGTTTATAATTTTTTTTACTATATTAAATATCACAAATTTGTAAGATCGTTGGAGCTCATCTAAATTCAATTTCTAACCTTAGCAAGTTCATAGTAAATAATTAACTTCATATTGAGTCATCTTCACATGAGTCGTGTCAAATGTCCACACATTTTGAATTATTGAGTGCACATAATTACCTTCAACGTGTTACTAATTTAACCTATATCCATCACATGCAATTTTCTTTCAATTAGAATAGGCTAGAAACTAGAAAGGACTAATTATATACTAGTAGTTCCTTTTAAAAGAGTTCAATAGCTTACTTCAATTTATTCTCAATCGGATCTAAATTTATTCAATCATTTCTCACAAACACCTTTAATAGTATACGGAGTATGTAAACTACTTGTTAGTAGACTTGCCATGAGGGACTTAGGGATATAAACCTCGAAAAACTCTTTGTATATAGGGGAATTGTTCGTATTTTAATTCAAACTGAATCACTTCATCATTTTACACAGCATAAATCTAGTCAATCTTCAAATAAAACAAGCAAAAAAAAAAACCTAGCTAAATCCAAATCCTAGTATATCCTACTACCATGTACTAGCTACAAGCTAAGTCGACAAAGCCATAGTATTAGTATACTTCAAACAACCTAGATATACTCGCAAATCTTCTGTTTATTATCTTTGCTCCACTTTTGTATTTTTTGATTGTCCAAAACCTTACTATGTTTTATTTATGAATATAAAAATACATATGATTAGACCTTTTCACTTTTACCTAAACATTTCACACCTACAGGTAAAAAAAAAAAAAAAAGTTCCTCTACCCTTTTATGTATCTATTTGAAAGGAACAGTATAAAAATAAACAATGTTTAAATAAAATATTATGGGACGGAGCGAGGAGCACCTTTCATGTACCAACATAGTGGCCAACAGTCCAAGTCTCTATTTGTGGCAATTTATTTTCGCAGTATGGAAGCCCTGTGCAATTATAATCTATGCATGGTGAAACCCTGGGAATATAATTAAATTCATCAACTAACACATCTATCTGATCTCTAATATACCTTTTACCACCTTTAATCTTCATGCACTCCATTCTTTAATTTGCATGGACATTAACACCTCCACGTTACTTCCATCTCCCTCTTCTGCACCGTTTTTTTTATTTACTTTTATCTTCTTATAAATTTAACATACTTCTAAGCTTGCCTATATATAGGAGTCCATAAAAGCATATACGAAGTATCAAGTATTAAATAATCTTTACTACAAACTTATATCAACCGTTATCAATATCCTTTTCAACACTACATAGCTTAAAAAAAAGAGCTACTATAACATGCCTAGAAGAATTGAAGCAGAAAGCAGTGTGAAGGCACCAAGAGGCTACTTCGTGGTGTATGTAGGATCCAAGATGACGCGATACATGTGCCTACACGCTTCTTAAGGAAGCGATTTTTCAACAGTGCTAGAGAATGCTGCAAATGAGTATGGCTATGATAACCAAGAAAAGATTGTTCTTCTGTGACGAATACACCTTCAATGGAATTGTAGGTTCTTGCTAAGAGGTCGTGATACTCGTCGTACGATGTAACATTATCTTTAAATAGTTAGAGATCATCTAAATAATGTTAGTATGTGTTTATATAAATGAAATGTGTGTGGCATGTGTGCATGTCATGTATGAGAGTAGTGCTCTTTTGATTAGTGTTATTGATCACTCTCATGTTTATAAGTAAATTAGTGGAATGCATTATGATGTACCGTAATAATGATGGTTAATGTGTAATGAGAAGCAAGTGCATTGTTTCATATATTGAAATGTTTATTTTCAATAATAAATGCAGTGTAGGACCATATAATATGATGTTTTATAATAAGTACAACCTCAGAGTATTGTTTAGTACATAGTTTGAAATACTCACAAATGCTAATTCACCACGAAATATGAGTATAACATTTCGATTGACGTAACAGTGAATGAATTCTAATTCCACTTGTTAAAACTATATGAATCGTTATTATTGGTTTATAAAACTTGTATTATTAATATCACTTCTTTAAATTAGTTTCTACACAAAGTTAAATATGAGATTGAATTTCATTTAACACAAGAATTTACAATGAATCACTTCAAAAATACACATGAATAGCATGATATATGTATGTTTTTTAATTCAATATAAAAGGAATGTCATAGGTCGACAAAGTTAAAATCCAATAAATCACATATACCCTAGCAATTAAAGGAATTTGTTTTCTCTCGTATTGGTAGGGCTCAATAATACGGCTATAACTCCCAAAAACAACTTGTTTTCATGCGCACTTATATCATCATATGCAAACTATGCAAGTAATCAAAGCACAAATACTAGCACTGGATAAATTTGAGCCTTCCTTATGCAGCTATACTACATACATTCTTACAAGAAATGTAATCCATCTAATATATAATTGTACTGCACAACTATTACAAAAGGATTGTTTTACTACCTCCATTTTTTCTTGATCTTAAAAGGTTTATAGGCTTATATGTACAAAAATCAAGGTCAGAAGAGCAATTACAATTTATATGTGAGCTTTGTGAGATCAAAAAAGGCTAGTAAGCTAAAGGGAAGAATGCATGTCAATTGATGTTTCATGTATATGAATGTTTGTATGTGTTAATTAGAGCTGTTTCAGTTCATTCAGTTCATCTCCAATTGGTTTAGTTCAGTTCAGTTCAGCTCCAATCAATACAGCTCATTCAATTATATGTTTCAGCTGAAGTAAACAGGCCTTAGTACGATGTAGAGGTACTTACGTTGGAAGTTCTTGAGTGAAAAGCAAAGGAAGGAGAGACTTGATACTATTACCAAGTTCATTGCTATGGGAATATTGTATAAATTACAATATTATTGCCCCTTAATGTTCGAATTAATGCCTAATGGTACGGTCATAATATTAATGGCCTCCCAAAACTTTTGGAGATTCTCTTTCAATTCATCCTATAAATAGCCTTTTAAATATCTCCAAGATGGATATAAATCAAAAATATCACTTGTTCTCTAAAAAATCCTTTAGGTTTTAGGCAATAGTACGAGTTCCAATCGGAGTTTGTGAGTGCACATAAATTCTGGCGCGTGCAAATCCTGGAGGGCGACGAGCGGATGTGGGAATGACCGACGGGGTAGCGCGGATCGTCTTTGGACAGTGGTCCACCATGACGCGACAATTATCCATTTTACTATTCATGATTCACGATCCAACAGATAAGTTGTTTCATTTCTACACTAATACTATAACACTTACATGACAGGATTAATATGGTTAATAATATAATTGTGTGTTATCCATGTTAATTCTAGTAACCGAAGCTATAAAAACTTTTTTTCTTAATAGAAACGTTCAACTCGAGTCCACAACAAATTACTATTGTATTAAGAAGTACATAACAATGCGGACAGTACCTTAGTTCTAGCTAAGAGAAAATGGGTAAATATTAACGTTCAATTCGATACTCATTGCTCATTTGAGTTCCAATAGATGAAATAATCGCCTGGGTATCTTATTACAAGGTAGATATGTATATTACTTTGATTGATGAATTCGGATGACAATTGTAGATAATATATTCGTTCTCGAATGTTAGTGTTGCATTTTTAACTAACAAATTAAAAGAAATGGGGGAGCTATAATGCCTAACGGAATAGTGCCACATGCAAAATATGAGATGCCATGTCTAATAAAATACAAGTATACAACAAATAATAGGATACTCCATAACATATCAACCATCACATGAAGATTGAAGTGATTGGAGTGAAATGGTTGAGCAGTGGTCGTTATAATAGTAATAAACTATGGGTTTACAAATAATACAGTTATTATTAACCGGCAACAACGGCACACAAAACAATGTGTACGTACTGAGCTCAGTTATATGAAGAAGTTATGAACTAGCTATAAAGAATCCCAATTCACACTTCAATCCATATTTATTTGGAAATGTATGTATATACTAGAATGATATAAATTCGAACTTAAATCAATATATATTTTGTTGGTGCAATCAAAATTGATACAGAAAGTGGGATATGGAAAGAAATTATGAAAAATCAAACTTTGATTGCTAAAATGAAGATCCAACGATGACAATGAAGTTTGAAGTTTAGTTTTTCTTCAAATACAAAGACACCAACCTATGAGGCCTATGATTAATTTCTGAATATAACTAAGGCCAAAAGGCAATTGAAAAACCTACAAATTGACCAATGCTCCGGCAGAGAGACTTCTAGTAGAAGGGTGTAGCTAGCCGTGTAGGGCAACTGAAGCTGGCACTTCAAGTGGATCCGGCTCATTGAAGTGTCTGCTTCCATATCTCGTAAAACTCATCTAGCATGTATCAATTTGAAGCAATAGCTTCAACTTTTTAAGCACCATCTTCAAACTACTTCATAACCTACTTGTATTTGATTGGCCGTGAATTTACCCTCCCCGGCCAGTCATAAATGCAACTTTTTTTAGAAGAAGATAGACACAATATAATATATACAAAAATTAGTTTTATATCTATCATCGGTATCATTGAGGTTCGCAAAATTCTCCTCCCAACAAACTCTCAAGGGCATTAACTCACTATGCTGCTTGGGACTAAAACCAGTCTTTCCACGTGAGGGATAATTAAAGAAATAAAGAATGTACGTTAGCTAATTACTCCGTGCTTGTAATAATCTGTAATGCTCTAATGGCTCTCTGATATGCCATATGTACAAAGTACATAGGTAGTCAACCAAGTCAACATACTAAAAAAATCGTACGTGACTAACATTTAACGCAAACGTACTTAAACATCAGTGAACCCTAAAATATAATTAAGAGTTTCACAAGTGTTGTAATTAACCACTTTAATTTTATAAAAACTCATTTAGCACAAGTTGTGTATTATCAACCACTTTAATTAACGTTGCATCCGTACAGTCTTTGTAATTAACCACTTTTATGACTTTAGGGCCGTACATTAACAGCAAAATTCGCAAGTATAATTGTTTTCAATTTCGACACTAAATCTAATAGACATGCAGTATCAGATCATGCTCTCTGATATTAATCATATGTATACGAGACCAAGTGACCAACCCCATATAATTAATTAGGAATTTTTGAAGTAATCTTTAATCACCACCAACTCATCATCAGTGAACCCTACAACATAAGATGCAATCCCTGACATCTTAATTAGGAGCTAGCTAGTTTCGATTGATTTGCATACGTTGACTTCTAATTAACCACTAGGCCAAGATTTTCACACATGTATGCATGCACTACAACGCCGTTTGATGGCTAATATACTCGATTGTTGAATAAAATATATAACCTCTTGAAGAGTATTTAAATTTAATTATGAACCAATTTTAAACATCATGTTAGACTTTTGTTTGAACTAATCCTTTAATATGATTGATAGAATATATAACTTATCAGGCGCCTCAACGGCTCAACAATTATCTTATGGTTAAGTTAATCTTTTAATATGGTATTATCGATCTAGTGTAACACAAAGATTACAATTCAAATCTCATACATCCATCATTTCCAAGTAAAAAGCAACGTATGGTACAAACTTAACTGTAAATGTGAATTTTTGATGATTTTTTTTTTTTATTATTATTATTAAAATAATCTTGGAGGAATAAGTTCAATTCGGCTATAAATGGAGGAAATGGTTCTTTTTTAACGCAACCTAATAAGTAGTTGGCGACTGCTTGGTTGGACGTATGTTCACGTGAATCGTACGCATGCATGGGACCGTGTGAGTGTGATCGATTCCCAGATGAATCCACTGGCCCGCCCAACTTCTAGTTGCCGTTAACAGTTAGCTAGCACTTAATTTATTCCCGACACTAGTTTGACTGTCACAACTTTACAAAGTTGTAATGTGATCAATTTTCCAAGCGATTAATGTTAAACTTAAAACTCACTTTACCATAATACCTCCTACATTTAGGAAACTGCAATAAGAAAAAACAAAAAACAGTCTGATACATCATGAGCAATCGTATATTTCTTCATACGTTTTATAATGTATTTGTTTATGTTTCAAACGAGTTTTCATGTGATTGATGAGGAAGAGATGATAAACGCGTAGTATAATAATATGCCAAATTATAAATTTGGATTCTTATTGCCTGTGTATGGTGGGGTGGGGCCGTGGGGTGGGTGTGGAGGTGTTTAAAGTATCGTAAAGGGGGGAAAAATATATATTATATAATTAGGGTTTAATTTGTTCATTAGTTTTCATGTTAATTCGGTTCGGTTCAAATAAAAAATTATAAGTTATACCTAATTTCCTTTTTTCGTAAACAATTTATTTAAGCTATTTTAGTTCAGTTCGGATTCAATTAGTTAAACTCAAATTAATCAGTTCAATTCACAAACAATACTTGTTACATTCCATTATTTGCAATTTTGTAGTACTAGCACCATTTGGTGGATATTAATACATATACATCAAGAGCGCATAAGGCTATTTCAAAATTTGAATGGCAATTTAACAATATACATTAATACATCGCCACAAATTAATAGCAATATAAGTTGTGAGGTAAAAAATAATGTTTTGTTGCAAACTAATTCGTGGCGGGGTTAGTATGTTATTAATAATCCTCAATTAGACATGTATGTTTAAAAAATTGTTATAAACACAAGTATAAGACTAATTGTTAGAGATTAGAGATCTATGTGATGAGATATGTCTTGAAATGCAAAACATACACGCATTGAATGAAAAGAAAAAGCTTATTAGGGGAAAATTCTAAATTTAAACAAATTTATCAAGAAATTTTTAATAGTTATTTTTAAGTCAAATCATATAATTTTCAATCATAATTGTTATTTTTCAAGTAACATCTTTATGAAGTCACAGACATGCAGTACATATTTTTCCAATCCCAACGCTAATTAGGTATTAGCCAATGCAATTAGGTTTGTGATACTCGTCACAGTTTTGTTTTATTTATTTATTATGCAAATTGCAACGAATGTGTACGAAATGTACTGCATGATGCATGTCACTATGCAATAATCGATGGACTAATGTTGACCCTCGGCAAATTAAAAAATATAATTAATCAATAAGCACCAAAAAATATAATCAATCAATGGTCTTAAAAATTGCAACTTTTCTAGCTACTCCGCACTTCCGCATATATATATTGGCATGGAATCTTACATATGTGATATATAACCTCTCAACATTCTCAATCGGTCCCCTTTTATTGTATTGCTCAACAGTATGGAACTTATATAGCCAATTATTTAATTTACTGAGTATCTTTTGTGCAGTGGTACAAGATCAAAAGGATTTGCATCCTAAGAAATTTTCTTGTATTTAAGGTCTCTTTTAAAACACAACTTTAAACCAGCATCAAACAGAGTAACATCATTAAAAATTACTTGTATATTTGTAATGTATGCAATGAGGCCATTATCAATTTAATATCGAACATGAAACCTAATTGTGTTTTTTCTTCTTTTGTTTGTGTATAAAAACAAAAGGCGTCAAAGTTATATATAATCACAAATTTTACTAACGGCTAATATTTCACATATTTAATAAAATAAAATAAAGATATAAGGAATAGTAGAAAATGCCTTCAATAATTTTTATTTTAATAGAAGAAATAAAAATTATTTACAAATGTATATAAAAAGCATGGTCTAGAAGTAGTCAAGGTCATCTCCCTCCAAATATCGGCATAAAAATCCACACCATTAGATGCTTGCACTTCAAGTGTACATCATTGTGGATCTCTAGATGACCTAGATCGAAACGATGAATTGAACATTTGCAGGTAATTTGTTTCCAAAATCTCCATATATTCAAATAATATTGCAAATTGTAGAATCATATAATATTAGCTGTATACAAATACGTAATACATTAAATATAAATAATACTCGAGAGTGAGAGTTAGCTCAAGTAGTTAAAGTTTTTTTTCGCGATTTCAAAAGATATTGGAATCGATTTTCACCCCGCCCTGTGGCTCCTTAGCACAAAAAAAAAAAAACATATAAGTTACTACTTGTATTTATTAGTGTTAGGTACGAGTACAATAAGATTAGGTACCTGCCCAAATGAAGGGCCTGTTACTTCAAGTTAAAATTCGTTTAGTTCAGTTCAGTTCAGCTCTTTTTTTATTTTGCTACTTATTAATCCTTCAAAAAAAATTTTATGTTCAGTTCCAATCAGTTCAGTTCAGCTGAGTAAGTAAGCCCGAAGTAATATTCTATCTGTATTATTTGAAGTTTGTCATCACGTTATTTGTTGAAGATGAACATTAATGTCAACATTTGAATCGAGGAAGTATTTTAAACTAGTCCATCATTTGAGCTCATAATGCTTTATGGGTGAATCAATCCATCGATCTTGATTTTAAAAATAAATATCATACTTAGACATTATTTATATTACAAGATTTGAAATTTCCAACAAGCGATTCAACATATGGAGTAGTCCATCGTACACATTTTTTAGTATAACATGGTTTTAGACAATTGTGGTTGAGAATCACTGAATAATTCGTAAGCTAATCATTACAGACCAGTCACAAATCAATCCTTCAAGCATTCTTTCTTTAATACCATTAATTAAGCTATGTTTTTATGGTAATCCGGGCATGTGGCGGATAACAAAACTCCTTTAATGGGCGCTTTGAAAATAGGTATGGACTATGATATATAATGACATTATTTAAGAAGAATAGAAGATAATAGGGAATAACAAGGTGGACGAGCTGAGCATGCAACACGTAAAGGCACGTAAACTAAAGATGGGGTAAACTCAAAAAAAAAAAAAAAAAAAAAAAAAAAAAAATAAAAAAAGGGGGGGGGTGGACACAAATGCAAAAAAAAATCAAAAAAAAAAAATTTTTAAAAAAAAACAAATAAAAAAAAAACAAAAAAAAAAAAAAACAAAACAACAACAAAAAAAAAAAAAACAAAAAAAAAAAAAAAACTAAAAAAAAATAAAAAAAAAAAAAAAAAGAGAAAAAAAGAAAAAAAAAAAAAAAGGGGGGGGTGGAAAAAAACAAAAAAGGGACCCCCCCCCCAAAAAAAAAAAAAAAAAAAAAGAAAAAAAAAAAAAAAAAAAAAAAACGGCCCAAAAAAAAAAAAAAAAACAAACAAAAAAGAACAAAAGGGGGAAACAAAAACAAAAAAAAAAAAAAAAAAAAAAAAACGACGCGTCCATGCCAGAAACCCACAAACCCCAAAAAAAAAAAACCACAAAACAAAAAAAAACACAAAAAAAAACAAAAAAAAAAAAAAAAAAAAAAAAATAAAAAAACAAAAATAACCGTCTCTACATTATTTTGAAACCACCCGAAAAGGTTGAAAAACTTCGCCCAAAGAACCCAGGTTTTGGTTTTTAAAAACAGCCAAAACAAAAAATGGGAAAAACAACCGCGGCCCAGTGGGTCGCTAAACAAAAGAAAAAACAAAAAAAAAAGAAAAAGAAAAAAAAAAAAAACTCCCACACAAACTAAAAAAAAAAAAAAAAATTAAAAACCTCAAAAAAAAGAAATAAAAAAAAAAAAAAAAAAAAAAAAAAAAACCAAAAAAAGGAAACAAAATAAACAAAAAAGAGTGAAAAGAAAAAAAAAAAAAAAAAAAAACCACAACAAAAAAAGAAAAAAAAAGATGATCGAGAACATCAAAGAAGAAAGCAACAAAAAACAAAAAAAAAAAAAAAAAAAAAAAACGCCAGGAAAACAACCCCACCAACTATCTCATAGAAAAAAACCCCCCCCCCCAACCCCACAAAAAAAAAAACACAAAACCCAAAAAACAATGGTTGAAAACAAAAAAACAAGAAGAAAAAACTCCCCCACAGATAAGAACCCCCAAAAAAAACCAAAAAATGGGAAAAAAAAAAATAAAAACCCGCGAAAAAAAAAACCCAAAAAGGGAAAAAAAAAAAAAGGGGTGAGGGAAAAAAAAAAAAACAAAAAAAAATAAACACATTTTTTACAATTAAAAAGATACGTACAAATTATGGCCTGGGGTCCTTGACCCAACTCAAAAAAAACAAAATAATGAGAAAATTGTATAATAATACCAAATTAGTTTCAAATTAGTTGACAAACAATTGTATATTTTATGTCTTCATAAATAATAACGCCAATCGTTGCAAGTAATTTAATTGAAAAGGACCTATAGTATTGTAATTTTAAAAACATTTTCCTATAAAATTAATGATAGCTTACCCTAATAAAGTTATAAAATATAGTTTGGAGTTATATTGCTAATGCTTACCAATAAGCAATTTTGTATTAATAGCTTCACTCTTTTTTTTTATAATTTCATATTACTTTCTTCTTTTACAGGAAAAAAAACTAATTATTTACAATAAGCACTAAATTTTTTTACTTCTATTACAAATTATGTAGATCATGTATCTAGAAGAGCAAAGCTTGAGTCGGATATCTTATAAATGAAACCGTACACATACTTTTCTACTTCGTCAATAATAATAATTTATAAGAGAAAAAACTAAGCGAGTATTATCCAAACAACGTGACCAAATTTGTGTATCCATCTCGACCCCAAAGAAAAATAGTGACTATCAAGCACGACCGTTAATAACTCTAATTTGATTAACTAAATTATAAAAAATTATACATTAACATTCTCATATAAAATAATGTAAAACAAGTAATTAAAGACATGAGGGATTAAACCAATATTAAAACTTTAAAATTCCATAATTGAGGAATGGAAAAGATAAAGAGTACCGAAGAACGTTTAGAATGATAAAAAAAAAAAAAAAAAAAAAAAAACATTAAAAAATGGAATAAAACTACCACTATAGACTCATGAATATCATGTTGCCTCCTAACATAGGTGTTTTGAGGGTCCAAATGTCCAATCTTATACAAGTACAAAAGCTTCCCATGTGGAAGCCAAATAACGTCCACATTTAAATATCTTTAAACTTTGATTTTGACGTGAAAAATGCACATCATAACTTTACGTTATTCTATTTTGCAACTGAAATGCTTAATTTCTCATATTTTTTCTCCTTTGATTTCAACTTTTGGATAGTGTATTTGTTGAATGTTGACCCTTGAAAATAAAGGAAGCATAGAATTGAGGATAGAATATGTTTTTGTTAAATAATATCCTTTTCTTTTTTGGTGAATAACGATGGTTGGTGTTTGTGGAGGGCCTGAGCGTAAATTGTCTTGTCAATATTGCCGCTTGCAACTTGTAGGCTGTCCACATCAAGTCTTCAACCAATTGTGTCGTCACCTAATGACTCTATGACACCTCATAGCTCACACGACTTAATTTGATCTAATCCATTCGATGTGATTTTATAGACCTATGATGTATTTATAGTATAGCTGGCCTAACCTAAAGTTGTGTTTTTTACTGATTTGAAATTAAATTAAACTCATATATCCTGTAACCTAAATTTAAAATTGTTTGTGACTTGAAAGTTTTGCACCGTCACTTGAAACGGTATGTTTTTTACTTGAAAGAAAAAAGAGTGAGATAACAAAATTACCCTTCTTTGGGTCAGCGCTTTTTAGGATCTATACCTCCTCATTTTCATGTGATCAACCCCATAATTCGCAATGTGCCACTTTACCACGTACTCTGTATTTTAAAGAAGAATTTTGAAAGTCTAAATGAGCAAGTTAATTGAAATAATTTTACATCATACCGATAACTTCTTGTTTATGTCTCTCATATGCGTTAAAATTATTTTGATTAATTCATTCGTTTTAGCCTTTAAATCTTTATTTCAAAATACGTGTCCGAATGATATGTTACAGGTAATAGGGAACAGAAGGAGTATTTGTATAAGAGTAACTCTTTTACTATCATGCGAATGAAATTAATTAATTTCATTAAAGTACTTCGTAACTTCATTTGTTGATATTAGTAATATAATTAAGTAACTATTATTTTCTATCCAAATAACCTTTTTTTTCCCATGAAAGTAACTCATGTACTCAATATAAAGTATATGAATTGATAGGTAAAAGAAATTTAAGATTTCCCTAAATAAGATGTTTCCAATTTGGAATATTATTTAGGGAAATTTACAATAAGAAACCTAACAAATATGAAATTATAAAGAATTGTGAGTAGTAAGTAAGAGTAATTATTTACTAAATAGAATCTTCAAATTAGTGGAGCATTGACCAAATGTATTAAATGGATAATCCTAAAGTTCAATTTTATAGATATGTAAGGATGATAAGGGTGTTCACTCTTTTTGCACTAAAACGAAGGTAATATATGAATGTTTATAAGTATTGAAGATGATAGATCGGTGGAAAACTTCGATGAATGCAAATTAATTAGTTTCACAAATATAAGCAAATAAAGGATTTTACTTATTGTGAGTGCTTGAGTGGATCAGAGTTTTTCCGTCACTCTCACCAGATTTTAGAAACGATTCTCACATGTCGCATTTTTATGGCTCCATAGTACAAAACAAAAGAGATTTTATTTTTAGTACGTGCTAAGTGATATAATCGGTATTGAGTATGATATTCTCACGTATAATGATGTGATATATGAGTCACTTCTAGGGATATGACTTCAATCACACATTTTATGAGAGCAAATATTACCTAATTTTTACATATATTTTTTATGGCCTGCATGCAAAGTGTTTAAATTGAAAGTTTTTTATTCGATAATGCATTTGTTTTTGTATAGTAAATTGCTCTATTGGTTGACTACTAGTATACTTATTAATTTCAAGCCATGATGAAAAACTACTATAAATGACCTTGTTTTTTTAATTAATTTTGTTGTGTTGGGCTATAATTTTTTTGGTAATTATCCAATAATCAGTACTAAAATGCGGGAGTGAGGGATAGATATTTCGCTAACTTTAGTTGATTGATCGGTTTAAATTTTTTTCATATACTGTTATATCTTACTATATAGTTTACTGTCACATTCATAAAGCTGTATCTATTTTACAATTTTACACTATATGTATCATTTATTTACTCCATAAAACTTGACCTTAATTTTATATTACTTGATAAGAAAAAAATTTCAAAATATAATACTTCGATATCATCATGTTCGTATTAATGACTAGTCTCAAAAAATATGTAATTTATCACTAAATTAAAGCTAATAGCAAATACAATTTGAGCCCTTTGGCCGATTTACTTTTCCTAATTCTATCAACAAATAACCCATCACAAAACTAATGGCTCCGTTCTCTTCAACTTATTTTAAGTACTTATTAAGTTCATGTAAGTATCAATAAATCCTAATAAATTCTAATAAGGTATCAACAAGCCAATATATGCTCTAATAAGTAAAAAATAAATTGAAAAGAATATAACTCTCCATTTTAAGTTGGTTGCAACCATTAAATATGCTTTTGAATCTTACAAACCGGGGGAAAATCAAGTTAATATTTGTTAGAAACATATTATGTTTATATAGTGACATTTTTGATGTAGTGTAAGGGTAATATTTTTAGGGATATATAACAATTATTTGAAACTTGTAGAATAAAAAAGACGAAAATATCCCCAATATTTTTTTTAATTATGTTTCTAACAAATATTATCCAACAATTTCCTATGCTTAAATATTGCACTTAATTAAAAAAGGATTAGTTGATTTATTTTGCTGTCACCGGAAGCAAAACCCAAATCAAGTGGATCAAATTTTCGTCAGATATCTGAAAAACTGTGTCGTTTTATCTTCCAGTTCCCCTTATTTCCCTCGTGCGTCATTCCACCTTTCTCCACCGGCTACTCCCAGTTCCCTGTTCACACTCCCCAATTTAATTTCCTTTTTTTTTTTAAATTTATTTTTTATAATTCTCCTCCTAAAACATTTTCCCTAAAAAATAAAAATAAAAATAAAACCACTGTACTAACTTTCTCTCTCCTAGTTTTCTGTTCCATCTTCACTATAAATTCCTGCATCACCTAACATGCTCTTTTTTTCCTTTCCTTCTCTTTCTTCTCTCCCCTCTCTCATCTCCGCCGTCGATCAATTTCCCGGCGAACTTCTCCACCGTTGATCTCACCGGAATCCACCTCCTCTTTCTCTCTCCTAGGTCATTTCTCTCTCTCTTCTGATCTTTCTTTTCATTTGCAGATCTGATGTTTTTCTTCTTCACTCTAATTTTATCTGTAATTCGCATGTTCACATTTTATTTATTTTTGTTTTTCATTTAATAGAAATTCATAACTTTAACTTCTTTTTATTAACGTACATTTTATGTGGTGGATCTACTGTTATGAGCTGATTTTATTTGATTAATTCACATGAAATCTGAGTTAAATGATTTTGTTTATGTATGATTGATATACGTCATTTACTTATTTTATGAAGATTTTGGAGTTCTTATGATTTATGCTGAACGTTGAGTGTATCTTTGGATTAGATTGGAATTTTTATTTTTGTTTTTTATTTTTTAATTTTAAATTTGAATTTTTAATTATTTTTATTTATATATATAATTAGTATGATCATGTGTTGTTTAAGTTATGGAAATTTTTTAAAGTGAAGATTAGCATAAGAGAATCTATGAAGATCTTAATGTTCCAATTTGAAGGGTTTAAATTAGGGCTTTATATTTTGGAAGTTTGTCTTTGATTTGGTTATATATCTATATATGGTCTAATTTTTAGGTATTTGGATTGTTGTAGGTCTTATCTACTATTGAAGAGTGTGTGTGAGTGTGTAAATTGAGTCGAAACTCGAAAGTTATTGAGAAATAAAATGGATGGAATTGGGATGAGAAAAGTGAGCTCTCATTGCTCGATTTCGGATGCGGATGATTATGATCTCTCCAAGCTTCTTGATAAGCCGAAACTCAATATCGAGAGGCAAAGGTCGTTTGATGAGAGATCATTGAGTGAGTTGTCCATAGGGTTGGCTAGAGGGAGTGTAGAGAACTTTGAACATTTGTACTCTCCAGGGGCGAGGTCAGGGTTTGATACACCTGCTTCGTCGACGAGAAACTCTTTTGAGCCTCATCCTATGGTTGCCGAAGCTTGGGAAGCTCTTCGGAGATCTTTGGTTTACTTTAGAGGTCAGCCTGTGGGTACCATTGCTGCTTTTGACCATTCATCGGAGGAAGTTTTAAATTATGATCAGGTAATCATCCGTTTCATATTGTTACTCAAGAGGATTGATTGTATTCTGATTATTTAAAATAACCATTGACGTGCCATTTTATGTTATAAATTTACTTACCTCATTTTGACGATCATGTTTTGGATTGGCAGGTTTTTGTAAGGGATTTTGTTCCTAGTGCACTAGCTTTCCTTATGAATGGTGAGCCAGATATAGTTAAGAATTTTTTGTTGAAGACTTTGCAACTTCAGGCTTGGGAAAAGAGGATTGACCGGTTCAAGCTTGGGGAAGGAGCAATGCCTGCCAGCTTCAAGGTGCTCCATGATCCTGTTCGCAAAACTGATACTATTGTTGCAGACTTTGGTGAGAGTGCTATAGGAAGGGTAGCTCCTGTTGACTCAGGTTTCTGGTGGATTATTCTGCTGCGGGCATATACAAAGTCTACAGGAGATATGACCTTGTCAGAATCACCGGAATGCCAGAAGGGGATGAGGCTTATAATGTCTCTTTGTTTGTCTGAGGGGTTCGACACATTCCCAACTCTACTTTGTGCAGATGGTTGTTCAATGATTGATCGTAGAATGGTAAAATGATCAACTCACTCCTAGCTATTATCTATATGAAGTTCATTGTTAATTTATGCAGCTTTCATCAAGATCTGAAGATTGTTAACAAATTTCTTATAAAAAAACAAATATAAATATTGACTTTGACAAGTCTAACTGGAGCTCGTCAAATGCATACTAGGTTATTACTCTTTCCAGGTTTAAAATCAAGCATCAACTCCCACGTTACTGCTGATTTTCTTCTTGTTGACTCTTTTTTGTTGGTCTCCTGTCTTACTTGGTATATTTTATTTCGGATTTTTAACAAGTCCAGCTTATGCATCATCGTTGTCACTGCCACCTTTTGCCTAACTCCATCACTTGCATTTAATTCACTGCAGGATAAAATCTTGCTGATTATATCGCCATAAAATTGCTTTTCATTGTTGGTTCAACTATTCAAGTAACAGTAGGGAGTCTATGAAACAATGACTTGGTCTATGGCCTTGCAAAATATATACGTAGTACATAATTTCTAATATTTATATGATCAATCCAAAGTATATAGTTATAATTTCGTTGTAACATAGCTGGCCCGGTGTTGCTACTCAGCAAAGATCATGTTGATCTGACTTTAGCACCGTGTTTCTGTTTCAAAATCTTATTTTTCCATGTGTTCAAATTTGAGAATCTTTTGTGTGATTCAATATCCACACATTTTTTCTGATACATGATCATGTTGCAGGGAGTCTATGGGTATCCTATTGAAATTCAAGCACTGTTCTTCATGTCACTGAGATGTGCTTTGGCTATGCTTAAAAATGAAGGAGAGGGGAAGGAGTTTATTGAAAGAATAACAAAGCGCTTACATGCATTGAGTTTTCACATGAGAAGCTATTTTTGGCTTGATTTCCGTCAATTAAATGATATCTACCGCTACAAAACAGAAGAGTACTCTCATACAGCTGTAAATAAATTTAATGTCATTCCTGATTCAATTCCAGATTGGGTTTTTGATTTCATGCCCACACGTGGTGGTTACTTTATCGGAAATGTCAGCCCAGCAAGGATGGATTTCCGATGGTTTGCTTTGGGTAATTGTGTAGCCATACTCTGCTCTCTTGCAACTCCAGAGCAATCTATGGCAATTATGGATCTTATTGAAGAACGTTGGGAAGAGTTGGTTGGTGAAATGCCTTTGAAAATTTCTTATCCTGCCATAGAAAGTCATGAATGGCGGATTGTTACTGGATGTGATCCCAAGAATACTAGATGGAGCTACCACAATGGAGGGTCCTGGCCAGGTTTCTCCTCCTTCCTTGATTTTTTTAGCATTCTTTCGGTTCTGGTATAGAAACAATTGCTCTGCTAGGATGTGATGACTTTCTTTGCTATACGGTGCCACTCTTGTAGAATATGGACATGTAGGATAAGTAGTAGTTGGCAATTTAATTCATCTTCATGCCTCCCTTTTTGCAGCATGCATAACCATCCATTATATCAGTCTGCGTCCCCTTTACATGAACTCGTGTAAAGTGAACTGCTACTAGGGCACTATCTAGTACTGTGTCGTGAGTTGCGTGAGTAGATGCACTTGAATTGCTTAACTCATTAATTGTGTGAAGTTTGTTAATACTTGAGGTTGTTGTCCAATAGCAGCGCATTATTTATTAGGGCAAACATGAGTTGGCTATTTAATGCCACCCTTATTTAGGCAGGCGAAAGTGTGTAACCATTCATTATGTCTCCCTGCTACCCTTTAAGTGAACACGTGCGAGGTTTAACTGCCACTAGGGAATGTATTTTGTCGTGACTTGTGAGTGTTGTGACTAGATGCACTTTTGAATGATTTGAATCACTTAACTCTCATAGTCTCATTAATGTGTGAATTTGTTAATTCTTGAGGTTATCCAATAGCAATGCATTATTATTTACTACTTCCGTTTAACATTTACTGCAACACTTTCCATTTTGGGATGTTACAAATTATGTGCAACACTTTTTTCTTTCCTATTTTGGTAAGTTTTTTCATTCGAAATTCCAAAAACACCCCAATTAAAACATTTTTATTTAAGTTTAACTCATAACACCTCAAAATCATTAATTAACTAAGTTCATAATCTTACTAATGAACCACCACCATCACCACTCTTTCTGCTTCTCTCTCCTCTCCAACCACCCACCGAAACCACCACCACCCCTTTTGTTTCTCTCTCTTCACCCACCTTTCACAAACCACAACCACCAGCACCACTCCTAGTCCACCCTACCTCCATCAGCACCACCTCAGACCAAGTCGACCTTCGAACACCTCCAACCCACCACCACCTTCAAATCCTCCGTCATTATCTTCGTTTTCTTTTGACCCACCAAAATCCTTCGAGACTACAAGAAACCGACATCACCATCTTTGTCTTCGACCTTCGATCTTCGTGTTCGACCTTCGATCTTCGTGTTCGACCTTCGTTCTTCGTCTTCGACCCACCAAAATCCTTCGAGACTACAAAAACCACCATCTTCGTCTTTGATCTGATAATCAAACCACCACTATGAATTTGATTTTACTTTTATTTGCTTTGATCTTTAATTTGATATTGATTTTACAAATTCAGTTTTGATTTAGGGTTTTTGGATTTTGGATTTTTGATTTTGGTTTTTTGGATTTTGATCCTCGTTTCTGTGGTTTCGGTGGTGGCTGTGTGGTTTCGGTGATATCGGTGGTACCTGTGTGGTTTTGGTGATTTCGGTGGTGGTGTGTTTATATGTGGTTGTTGTCAGTGGTGGGAATGGTCATTGTGGTGTTGCCAGTAATGGCTTGGTGGTGATGGTGTTGATTATCTATCTCCTTTCCACCTAATTACTAACCTTTTCTAATTTAGTCATTAGGATTTTTTGTCTAATAAAAATTAACGGAGGTAGTATTAATTACAGCAAACATGAGTTCTTGCTCGTTCTGAATCAGAGTACTGTAGTACAAAAGTAACGGCTCAGCTGTCTTTTGATTTGGGAAAGGGCTCAAAAGTGCACTCTTAATTTCTTCAGCTAGTGTTTCCTGGTATAATAAGCACTTTAGGTTTTCTAATTAATTTTTCACAACTTTATTGTTTAATCCGTGATAGTGCCATAGTGTTAGATAACTAGACAACTGCTACTTTTGTTATGAACACCTAATACAGAATATATCTTGAATTGATCATTTATCCTTTTTTTTTTTTTTTTGGGTTCTTCTTCCCTTTCTTCTCCTTTTGTGTCTCTTGCAGTTCTTTTGTGGTTGCTAACAGCTGCATGCATTAAGACTGGTCGACCACAAATTGCTAGAAAAGCCATTGATCTGGCAGAGTCTCGCCTGCTTAAAGACGGCTGGCCAGAATATTATGATGGAAAATTAGGGAGGTATACTGGAAAACAAGCTCGGAAGTTCCAAACATGGTCGATAGCTGGGTATTTGGTGGCCAAAATGATGCTTGAAGATCCATCACATTTAGGTATGATCTCTCTGGAAGAAGACAAGCTAATGAAACCAATACTTAAGAGATCGTCATCTTGGACTTGCTGAGCCTAATAACTAGTAGGAAATAGTACTCAACAAAAAAAAATACAAGGCTTAGAGATGCTAAGTAATTGTTATTGTAATTTCGGCAATGTTCATTCTTTGGCAATTTTCTTGCTGTTCTTAGGACTGATTGCAAGGTCTGGTGTGTACAATAGTCTCTGCTGGGTACTTGTTTTTTCAAATAATTGCTTCTCTTTTTTTACTCTTGTCTCGACATTAACAATTTTCCTTTTAATTTTTAAATACCTGAATGAAATGGTTCGTTTCTCAATGTTGAAAGCAGGGCTTGAAGAATTGAATTCCATTTTTATTTTGTTTTGTATTTTGTTTTTGTTGATATGTCGAATATACTTTTTTTTTTTAGGGGATACGTCATCTGAAAAGTTGAAAACGTACTTGCCATACCTATGAAATTGTCTCACATCTTTTGGGACTAAGACCTTGTTCTTTTAGTGTGAAATTTACTGAATTTAACTTGCTAGTAAATTATTTTTATTATTATTTTTGTTTGTATTTGTATTTTTTTTACTGTTTTGTTATTCAATTTTAGTTTTTAGTTATCATAGTAAAAACGTAAATAACTTTTTTTTGAAAAAATAAAATAATAAATATATTAAAGTGATAATCACCTATAAGTACATTGAATTGGAATTTAAATGGATTGAACTTAACTTAAATGAACAACTTAAGGCTTTGTTTTGTTGTATAAAATGGTCTGGCAAATTTTTTTTATGGGGTTAAAGTGACCCCTCCATTTTATTTAGTGAAACTTTTATTGTCGATAATACGGTTGAAATGGACAATTTTATACTATATAACCGGTTGTACTTGCTAGGTACAATCAAATACCGAAAAAAATACTACAATTCATTTGATTTGAAATGAACTAAAATTTAACTCCACATTAAATGAACAAAATTTTTGTCATTTATTGTAACTTATAATGTACATGTGGTTATACCATATACATATTATGTAATACCAGTCACCATAACAATTTTTTTTCCCTGGCAACAAAAAAAACACTCACATAAACACAAACAATGTACAGAAATACACACAAACACAAACATTGCAACGTTTTATGAAAACTCGTTCTCATTATTATCAATAATTACCGGCTACCAAGCTCATTCTTGACATTGCCATTTACCTGCCACTTATCACTCATTACTAAATACGGAGTATTTAAATTGGTTATTAAACATTTAGTGAGCCATGAAGTGAAGTTATCGTAAGCTAGTCAAGACTCGAGACACAAGAATCCACAAAATCCTCCTGAGCCAACCATGAAATTTTTGAGTAAAGAAGAATTTCTGCAGTCCATGAGAATGTAAAAAGCCAAAATGGGATCTTGGAAACTAAGATGTATGAGAAGAATTTCATAAAACCAAAAGCACAATAACCAGTATAGTAATTGAGATTGAAACCATTACAAAAATCTTATTGTCAGGTGCACCTTTCCAAAGTTTTAGCAAGGAAGATTCCAGGCAGAAAAACTGAAACTGACATGAAAAAAACCAATATGATCTTTCAATACAAGGTGCAAGACAGGTAGTCTGTATAACTTCCTACCATATATGCAAAGGGCAGTAAAATGAAGTTAACCAGATGCAGTCTTCTTTTGCTGGAAAATGACTGCATAAACAGGCACAAACACTCCGATGCTAAAGGCAGCCAATACACCAAGGGACATCTTCAACTTCTGGTGCTTCATCCTGTCCAAGTTGTACATGTGCTTTGCATGGAGATAGTATGGCTCATCACCGTATCCACCCATTTTCATCCCGCTTGAGTGAATTTCTCTTGTGGCTGTAAGCACAATATAGGAAAGAATAAAATAATAAATTCCTTGCACAGAGATATCAAGTTCAATTTTCTTGTTGTATCAGCGGCATCAAATATAAAGAGAACAAAGTAGCACCCGATCAAAAAAACAGAAAATATCTAAAATTTGACTAGGTTCTAGTCCAGTTCCATCATTTTAGTTTCATGAATGTGTGAAGTCAAGAGGTGCAGAAGTGCAGAACAAGGATACAAGCAGGAGGCAATTGGATTTGCATTCCCCATACTCCTATAGACCTACAGTTCTTACTTGATTATCAAGCTCGACCAATTACCAAGGATTGGGTACCAAAAACTAATAACAGTTTTATTATGTAATTTGTATACAAGCAGAAATAGCAATGTAAGACTACATACAGACATGCAATCCACAACATGTGAGGAGGGAAGATCAGGTTTGTAAAAAAAACATGAAAAGAAATTTTAATAACATAACCTCAAATCCTCTATGTTATTCAAACGAGATTTGGGGCACAAACTCATAAAACATGTTCTTAATCCTCTATGTCTTGAGGTATCATTTTAAATGACAAACGCATGTGCATGCATTAACATTTAAAGAAAGCCCACTTTTGAAGTTTTGATCATAAAACCAAAACTTTCTGTGGTTATATAATTGTGTTACAAAATAAAATCTTTCCTCAAAGTTACTCTACAGGCATTCAATTTCAAACATTCCCAGCTCCAAAAGCACCTCTATCCCTTGATACTTTGTATTATTTACATATATCCATTTAAATCTAGGGGCACATCACCTTCTGTTTTCTAACAAACCCAAAATATCAAGTAGTTATCAATAAACAGCAAGTCAATACGATACGTAGATCAAACGAGGAAAGCCAACAAAGAGTATGATGTCAAAATTAGCTAAAACGGGAACTTTAACAAACACTAGCCTCACTAAGACACACTTATTGGTGACACCTAAAGGCAATTGAATTCTTAATGACCCAATCATATGGTGTAACCCTAGATAGATATAGGACTATTGTTAAATTCCAAAATATTCAAAGCTAGCAACTCTATCAGGGCAAATTATCTTGTAAACATGTTTACTATAACCCATATGATCAGTTGTGTAAACTGAGACTTAATTAATCTTTCAAATCCACACACAAAAGCACTGAATTCACAAAGGTACCAGCATACTGCTTCTTGACCATCCCCCATAATTGATAAACATAAACTTCACTATTAGCCACAATGAAATACATGAGCCACACCATCTTCAGCTGAAAGACAGTCTACTCCACTCGTGAATAATTTTTTTTACCAAACCATATAATGATATAAGCAGACCTCTTTTCAGCTTCGGATAACCTCAATGCAACACTACCATCCCAATATGCACCGCACAATCATTCTCTCCAACCTATAAACATAATAATGACAGGATTCGCCTCACTAATTACAGATGATTTCATCATTATCACTATCACTTATAACCCCGAACAATCAAACAACAACAAACGACTCCAACAACACATCATTCTGCACCTCAAACCTCATTCTTTTTCTCTCTCACCTCCAAAACAATCTAATTCCCAAGTCTCTTCACATGTCAGATAATAAAAAACTAAACCTAAAAGCCCATTAACCCAATAATCAATATGATCCCGAACTCTCCGTCGCGGACACAAACCAAACAATTAAAGCATCATCATTCACAATAATGAATAATCCTGTTTTTCTCTAGCTAATCATTGAGGAAAAATCACTGAAATATTATTCAATAAACAATCAAAATTATAATACTACCTGAATACATGATCAAGCATTAAAGCTAAATTCAATGTCATTAAAAGTAACGATTTTCAGACAATTATAACAAACCACCAAAAAAAAAAAAAAACGAATTAAATCAAACAGATGCATATATAATTCTCAATTTCAAATTTCTGGTTACAACTTAACACAAGAGCTTAAATTCAATGAGATAAATGAAATAATTGAAAAATCAGTAACACCAAATAAAACAGATCTTAAAAAAATAAAAAACCAGAAATTACTACTACAATTAAATTGGGGGAAAAATGAAGAACCCTAGATTTGTAATAATGAGGGATATACCTGGCTTATATAAGAAAGAACCAGAAGAGTTGATGAACTTAGAAGCACATGATCGCAATCCATTGTTCATTGCCATAGTTTTAGAGAGAGAAAGAGATCAGAAGAGAGAGAAAGTGAAGAAAATGGCAGAAATTTCTACAATGGTAGAGAATGATCTAGCAAGGTGCAACCGTGCAAGTAGTTCTTTGGGTTTGGGCTATATTACCCTAAGATTCATGGGCCTTTGGTTCTTGATCATTTCTATGGTTCACTTGACCCACTTTATCTATGTATGTTTGCGACTTGCATCGTTTGATAATTTATCGTTAGCTTTTGGACGTTGGTTGATTCATTTAGTTGATTGGAAGTATTGATCGTATAAAATCGACTGCTGAATTGACCGACAAACGCATTTTCTAGGAATGTATTTGGTACAATTGGTTGTCGCCAACTCGCCGTTAGTTATTTATTAGACAATTTGTGGGCCAACAAATCAAAAGACAACAAAAAGTACTACTCTATAAACTTTTTTCGTTTGCTTTAACATTATTTTTTCAATTAACTATAAAATCATTCATCAAACAACTTTTTTTTGTTGTTGCTGTGTTGACCACCCCAATAAGTTAAAAGCCAATGAAAAAACAATTTACAAAACATAGCTTCTATACCTGAGTATTACCCAAATGTACTAATGGCCAATGTTCAAAATACAAGAGGCTTGTACAACATGTCAACATGTAACGTTGATAAACATCGGTAGCAAACAACATAAGCGTCAAACCCCAACGTAGCTTTACTATAGAGCTGACCTACAATTGCCAAGCCCGCTGCCAAACAAGTTTAGACACCACACTCACACGATTACACCGCCTCACATACTTGCATCAGCCCGGCCAATGATCACCTCTACGTGCAAGTTTCAGTGGAGAGCACGACCACATTTTAATTCTAGCCCAAAACCAAACCAACCATAATTCTGTCGTCATTTAAAACTCATTCACCACACACATTACATTTTTCATTACACACAAAAAGAGGCGTTCGTTGAAGCAGTTTTCCACCATTACACTGAATCTTCTTCTTCCTCTCACCATTGCTAACTTCTGTAATCACTCTCTTTTATCTCCATTAAAATTCTTTAATCTCTAACATTTTGAATGCAATTTTGTTAGTAGTAAATTAATAATAATATCATCAAAATCATTGTTAAAATTCTTTAGTAGATTAATTGAAATTTGGATTGAAGGAATTGGTGATGGAGACTAAACTTATGTGTTTAGATCCAACTACTTTGGCATTCAACTCATTTCAACCTCGAATCTCGCGATTTCCTTCTTTCTCCTCTTCTAAACCTAATTTTCGTCATTTGAATTTATCTTCAGGTATTATTTCTTCTTCTTCTTCTTCTTTAATTTGAAATTATTATTAATTTTACGTGTTTGATTTTAAGTTTTCAATATTTCAATGTTCAATTTGTGTTTATATTGTCTCAAATTGAGCTAATTTGATGATTGCAAATTCAATTGATTTGCCTTTGATATGAATTTTGTGATTGACTTTATGCGAATTGAATTGTTGAATAGTGTGAGGTTTTACTTAGGGTTTTATTTTAATATTTTTGAAGTTTTATGATGTTTACTTCATTACATACTAGTGTACTACTAATACAAGATGTTACATGGATAGTCAACCTTTTGATATACACACTTGAAGAAGACTTTTGATTTGGAATGAATATTTTTTCAAACGGCCATGTTCGACATTGCGATACTGAGCTATGGTACACTCCTGTACCTGTAGGTTATAACCGAGTTAGTGTAAGATAATGGATTGCAAGTGTCTATTTAAAATAACATTGTTTGTGAGTGTTGTATTGATCGAAGAGTGAGAACGTGTGTTACTATCGTATTACCTTCCAAAGTTAGTTCATCTACTAGTTTAACAACATTTAGTACTCACATAGCTTGTAATTGATACATATGTCCTTAAAAAGTAGTCATTTGTACTTGTGTCGTGATGTTTTGTTAATATTACTGATGTCATAACTAGAAATGATTCCAGACTCTAAAGATTGGAAAATATGTATGTGACAGGCTAACGCGAAGTTGCAATATACGGAGTAGTGTACTGCATTTTTTGTATCCAATTTGTGTACCTACACATACTGAATTACACTTCCGTGTAATGCTAACGTAAATATAAGCTTTAGAAAGTCTATGAGTTTATGTTTTCTATACTCGTTAACTAGATTTGTTTACTTTGGGCGTATTGTCCCTAAGTAGAGCTTATCATTGTTACCTTACTTATCTAAGTGTTACTTACATGTTGAGTGTTAGCAAATATGTGTACTCAATAGTTTATCTTGTATTGAGTTTGTGTTTTGTGCTTCAACTTGTTGCTTTATATCATCCTTAGGACCAATGAGCAACAGCATGAAATGTGCCTTGAAGTCCTACAAGTTATCTGAACTTTCTGTATCAGAGGTTGATAATTTGAAAGCTCGTCCACGAATTGATTTTTCTTCCATTTTTAGTGTGGTGAGCTATCTTCTTCCTTTGAGAATTTTCCCTTCCCGTCAATTGCTTTCTATTCGCTAAGGGGTATTTGTATTAGTTTATTGCATCTTTAAGTTCTTTTTGAGGTTTTATATGCCTTTTCCATTTAGGGTATGTTTGGTAGGGTATAAAACACTTTTGGATGAAAAAAAGGGTTTTCCTTGTAAAACCTTTTACATTAGAAAACTCGTTTTATGAAGAATTTCGTTGTTTGGTTGCGTGTAAAATGATTTTACATATTAGTATTTTCCATTGTTTGGTTGAATGGAAAATCAATTATTTCAATTGTGAGGGAAAAAATATTTTCCTTCCAAGTGTGATGGAAAATGTTTTCCTCCCAATTTTGGGGGGAAATGTTTTCAACATGGTGGAAAATGGTTTTCCACCCCAAGTTTTATATTTTAATATTTTACTCCAAACCAAACAATGTAAAATAGGAAAATGTTTTACACCCTACCGAATAGATCATTCTGACATCCGGAGTCTGGACATTGTAAAGTAACGGGGAAAGAAGCCACCTCTGATATAAAAGCATATTAATGTCGTGAAATCTTGTATTTGAAGTACATTCTTACATGACCAAAAGGAATGATATTGTTCATTTTCCAAGAATTAAAAGGGATACTTATTAAAGGGTATAGGAAATGGTTGGGTAACTTGGGTTTGTTTGAGTTTACATTATTAAGTTTCACTTCATTCTCTGTTCCTTTTTTCTTGCTGTCTTACATTATATCTTATCTTTGTTGGATATAAAAATATGAGATTTTCACATTTTTGTCTTTTTAAGGATATATAAAGTTTTCAGTATTAAGCGATATCATCAATGCTAAAGGAGTTATTTTCCCTATGTCAATCTCTCAGGTCCAACCCATTGTTGATAATATTCGCACTCGGGGTGATGATGCAGTGAAAGAGTATGTCTTTACTGGTTTCTTTTTACCACTTTACTCAAATCTAATATATCCCTTATACGCCTACAAATATGCTATGAACTTAATTTGTTTTAAGTGTTTTCTGACAGATATACTGCCAAATTTGACAAAGTCAACCTAGATCAGGTGGTTGTAAAAGTTGCAGACTTGCCAGATCCAGAGGTATTCATAAGATGCTTCTTGAAAATCATTGTATAAGAAATATATGCTTTTGAAATTATTATCAATTCCCGTAGTGTGCAACAAACCTAATAGGCTTATTTGATTGTCTATGCTATTGTTTCCTTATATAAAGACTTCATCATTGCAGCTTGATCCTCGTATTAAAGAGGCATTTGATGTTGCATACAACAACATATATGCATTTCATCTTGCCCAAAAGACAGAGGAGAGAAATGTTGAAAATATGAAGGTGAGTTTAAGGCTGCTTGATTTCTATCGTTTACATATATCTTTTTATCACAGTGCTTGAGTATCTCAAAGTCAGGGAGTTAGATGCAAGCGTGTAGCAAGAAGTATTGGTTCAGTGGGTCTTTATGTTCCAGGAGGAACTGCTGTACTGCCATCAACAGCACTTATGCTTTCGATTGTGAGTTCATATCACAATGCATTCTAATCCATTGAAATTGCAAGAGTATGGGTTTATTTTGAATTTTATTCCTTTTTTTTTTTGGTAGCCTGCAAAAATTGCTGGCTGTAAAACAGTAGTTCTTGCAACTCCTCCAAGCCAAGATGGCAGCATATGCAAGGTACTTATTTCACATCATTCAAATTATAGTAGTATGATATTGGAAGTTTCCTAATGAGACTTACTCAATTTTGCCTCTAGGAGGTCCTATATTGTGCCAAGAAAGCCGGTGTCACTCATATCCTAAAAGCTGGAGGAGCTCAGGTCTGAGAGTTTGTACTAATGTACTATTTTCCTTTGTTAAGTATTATAAGGAATTCAATTTCCTCATTCAGCTTGTATGAAAGTTTGTGCTTGTGTTTTCTTATTTTTTATTTTTATTTTTATTGTGGAGCAGGCCATTTCTGCTATGGCCTGGGGAACATCTTCATGCCCTAAGGTATTAAAACTTCTATGAGTATTATTTACTTGAACACTTTTTGGCTTTCCGTTCCATGCTTTTGCTTTGTCTGCAAAAAGTTTTTCCTATTTCTTTGATTAGTATGTGGAATCTGGTACATTCGTTACCTGATGATGCCAAGGCTAAAATTCTAAGTAGTCTAATATATGAAGTTTTCAGTATGTTTGGATAATAACATAGAAGGAAAGGAAGGGCAGCAGGAATGTGGAGTTCTATTTTCCCTCCTAAGTGTCTCCACTGTTGGAGGGATAGTGTTAGGAGGAGGGAAATCAAATCCCTCCTCCCCTTCCCCTGGCCATTTATCCAAATCCCGGGGGTTTGTCCCCCTTCCTTTCCCTTCCCTCCCTTTTCCCCAAACAAAGGGTTAGAGCAATTAAGTTGTATCTTGTTTGATATTTCATCTCCTGGTGGTTTTCATCAACTTTGCAGGTTGAGAAGATCTTTGGACCTGGAAATCAATATGTAACAGCTGCGAAGATGATCCTGCAAGTAATTGTTACTGATATCTCTAAACTAAAACTTTAACTTTTGAAAATCTATGCTCCTAACTACCTTTGTCACTACCAATCAGAATAGTGAAGCCATGATATCCATTGACATGCCTGCTGGCCCTTCAGAAGTTCTGGTGATTGCTGACAAATATGCTAACCCTGTACATGTTGCTGCAGACTTGCTTTCTCAGGTACTGCGTTATTTCTTAGTTATTATTGATACCTCTACCCCTTTATTATTAAACTTTTATTGATTTTTTTAAATTTAGAGATTAAAAAAAATGTTTATACCTCAAACTACAATGCTGATGTTTGTTTTGCTATGCAGCATTGCAACTCCTATAAATACACATATAATAGAATTTTGAAGGGAAGTGTTTGCAAACAATTTGCTTTTGGTCCATTTATAACATGTTTCTATGACGTTCTTGTTGTACCATTGTGGATAAGAAGTAGTCTCTACTTTGTCTTTTCTAGTGATGTAATTCCTCTGTTTTTAAAAACATGGAACAGAGAGAAAGCGGGGTATCTTTAGAAAGGTAGAAAGAGAAAGATGGAGTCCACCTTTTCTGATGTAAAGTGAAGGTAATGTGTGGAAAAGTGAGGGGAATTTTACAAGTGAGGAAATAAATTGAGAGTTATATGGTCTTTTCTCAAAAGGTGAGTGAATATTTCCATATTTAAATAACGTAATAAGTATGGTGTCAATTTCCTCTATAGGAAAGTGTAGTAAGTAAATACATTGATCAATCAATAAATCAATCAGATCCTTAATCCCAAAACTTGGGGTCGGAAGTAAATACATTGAAATAAAATAAAATAATACTCTATCATCTCTTTAGAATAACATAGCTACTTGTATTTCAGTGAATGAGTGCATATGTGTCTTGAGGGTTACTACAGAAAAGAATTTGTACAGAGTACTATGTGGACTTATCCTTCCATGCTTGTGAATTGATGTATGCATAAAATTTCATGTTTTTAGGCTGAGCATGGACCAGATAGTCAGGTTGTTCTCGTGGTTGCTGGTGATGGTGTTAATCTAAGTGCTATTGAAGATGAAATCAGCAAGCAATGTCAAAACCTTCCTAGAGGGGAATTTGCAGCAAAAGCATTATCTCATAGTTTTACCGTGTTTGCTCGTGATATGGTTGAGGTCAGTGTTCTTGTCTCTTTGAAGTAGTTACTTAATGGGTGTGCTGCAATCAGATTTTGCCATCTATCTAATTCCTTAATATTAAAAAATTTTGAGTTCATTTGCATGCAGTATTCAAATTCCCTTTTTATTTCTTTCCATGTGCTGCAAATTGATTTGTTTGTTCTATTTCACTTGAAGGCGATTTCTTTCTCTAATTTGTATGCACCTGAGCATCTGATTATCAATGTAGAAGACGCTGAGAAATGGGAGAGCTTCATTGAGAATGCAGGTAACATTCGACACTATTAATTCATCCATCGGCAATATTTTCTATACTTTTACTTAAGCTCCCGCTTCTGCAGAAAAATCACTTTTTTCTTTCTAAAATTTTCGCTATTAAAATACATCCAATGTATTTCTCAATGATAGTGCCTTTTAGTTTTGCCTTGATTTTCACTAGTCTCAACATAGTGATGCAATTTTTCTGACAATTTTAGATCACACAAATATTTATGGGCATCTGCTGCTTTAATCTTCACTACTGTTTACATATTAGAGCAATTGTTCAAAACTTTGCAGGATCGGTATTCATGGGGCAATGGACACCGGAAAGTGTTGGAGACTATGCTAGTGGAACAAATCACGTTCTTCCAACATATGGCTATGCTAGAATGTATGGTGGGGTGTCACTTGATTCTTTCCAAAAGTACATAACAGTTCAATCTCTGACAGAGGATGGTTTGAGAAATCTAGGCCCATATGTGGCAACCATGGCTGAAGTTGAGGGATTGGAGGCTCACAAGCGAGCTGTGACCTTGAGACTACAAGACATTGAGGCTAAGCAGGAATCAATTATGAAATGATGTGTAGCCTAAAACAAAAAAGATGCTTATTTTGATTTATTTAATATGTGCCATTTATTGGCAAACCAGTTGTAATCTATGAAATGGATGCCTTACCGTGAGTCCGTAAGGATATGTTGTAGAATCCAGTTTTGCTACGAGTACCCTAGTCACCAAGTAAGTTCTGTACGTGAAAAATAGAACTTGCAACAAGTAGCTGTTGTAATAGTTTTGAATTTTGATCTTTGGTACTTCGTTTTTTTTTACACCATTCATCTCCTTTTAGTTGATGGCCAATCCAATTTCAATAAAAATTTTGGTATGATCTTTCAATATCTTTGTCTTGAACCCTAAACTAGCTAGTGTTCGATGAGACAGGAGTATATTTTCCCCAAGGTTCAAAAAACACTAACCATAATTGCATTACAATGGAACGGAAATGGCAGATGAATTCACATTATCAACAGGAGAAAGTACTACCAAATAAGGTAGACAGATTTAGTGTATGTATGCCTATTATTCGGATTCGTACTGATTGGATTATAATCAATTGCACAAATAATTACCCTTATAACAAACTTATTCAGGAAAGCTTGATTTTTTAAATACTGCGTATTAAAAGATGTTCTTTCTTACGGTTCTGTACAACATTATATACTTCATAAACAACTTTCAGTTCAACTTCATCCTATACTGATGTACATCTATTAATACTCTTTGAAGAAAACAGCATAAACAATGCAAAAAACTGAGAAGACAACTATGACAGCATCAAATGCAAGAGCACTCATTGCTTGGTCACTTATCTCTATATTCTTTCCTCCAAGCCTATCCACCAAATCTGGAACCGGCTCATAGCTCATAACTTCCTGCTCATAAGGATCTTCAAGCCTTATCCTCATCTTCTCAGCTTGACGACTTGCTGCCTCTTGCGCCAGCGTCCAATCGTAGAATCTACGACTCTCTTCATCGCTCAACACATTGTAAATTTCTTTGAGTCTCATGAACTTCTCTGATGCTGTTTTCAGTGGGAGTGAAGTTGTATCTGGGTGATATTCTTTCGATAATCTTCTATAAGCTGTTTTAATGTCCTCTAGATCAGCAGCTGGTGACACTCCTAAAAACCTGATTCATGGCAGCTTTTTACTACTTAGAATAATATCAGAAGCAATTCAATCTACAAAAATTTAAAGCATTACGAAATTATTATAACATTTTACATAGCACTATCTTCATTTTAATTTTAACAAACTAAAACAAAAAGAACAGTAACTCACTGATAATGAGAATCAGTAGAATTCAGCAACTCAGTAAAAGTTTCACCCAGTAAATTCCTCTCCTCAACTTCAGCTTTAAGCTGCTCATTTTTGTCTTTAGAACTGTTCCCTCCAATCCATCCTTCATCTTCACTCTCCCAATGAATCCTTGTATCTACCCCAGGAGGAGGCCTTTCTGGTCTTCCTGCATCTTGTTTCGCGGCAAAAACATATTTTTTATCCTGGTTTTTCCTCCTAGTTCCTGCTTCTTGTATCAATATACTAACTTGCTTTAATGTTGGACAACCATTTCTGTTTCCAAGGAAGAGAGAAACCGGAGATGGAGGAGACGCCGTAGAAGCCATAGGACTTTCTCTAATTTTGTGTGGCTGGAGAAAAATTCTTGCACCTTCTTTTATTTTATACCACTGATTAAACTTTGTGGTTTAGAATTTCAGATATAATACAGAAATTCATGGACAGCAGATATATGAGTACAAAGTCTTGTTTGTCATCTAGTACTTACTTGTCATGCCCAAGAATACATAATCTTTTAATTATTTGGCATTTTTCTGGTTAAGAAATTTTAAAAAATCGACTTCTTCAATTATGTGTTGATCAATTATCTTACGAAAAATGATGGTTTACAACTTCAAACTGAAATATTGTGAATTATTACTAAAATAAAATCGAATGTTATGTAGGAATCAATATCATCTGTATATAATCTGAACTAGAAAAAACGCAGCCAATAAACTATCTACATCTGCTATAAATTACAACTGAAAAAATGATGCTAACTTGCTACACTTGAGGTATAGATATAACACCGGAAGACTCCAACGGAATCTCAGTAATACTACTATCTGATTCTGCCTGTTTCTCGGATTCATCCCTTCTACGATCATCCAGACAGGTCTGAAACAAATAAGAACCAAACCCCCAAAGAGACATAAGCATCGCGATTGCCACTACACCATTAATTGATTGATGGAAAACAATCAAAGAAGCAACGGGACCAACTGCGAGAGTTGCTGTACTGATGGCATTTGAGAAAAGAGAAGACGCCAAATAAATCAAGCCAACAACACCAACTGAACCAACTTGCCACGATATAGCTGACCAAACCAAGGTCATTAAGTAAGACGCAGGTCCAGTTTTAAAATTTACCATCTCATCCTGCAATATTCTCCATTGCCCACTAACAAAAAGGCCTCCCAACGAAACAACAGTCGCTACAAGCGAAGTATAGATTTGCATCCTCATGACTATGCCAAAAGATTCAGTTTTGAAAACTTTCTGAAAGGAAAGCTGCACCAGAGACAAAAGAAGGGAATACACTGCAGAGGCTCCAACAGTGCATAAAAAACCGATGGCATACTCTAGTTTGGATGCTCCTGGTTGTGGGTCAGATTCAAGATTCAATGCAAATAAAGCCGCAGCAAAAGTGAGAATTACCACTGAGTTCAAAATCAATGGGGTAAACTTTTGAGAATTAAGAAAATAAGCAAATACTGAGTTAAAAGCCAACTGAGTTGCACATATAAGGAAGTAGGTTGAGGGTGAGAGATACATGAAGCCCATACCATATAGCAAATCGCTAACAGAAAGAAGTACGCCAAGAGACAGATAGATCATGGCAGTACGCTTCTTGGTACATGAAATAGAAGGAGGTGAAGAACTTGCAGGTAATGGAATAAGGATAAGCGGAATACAAAGTATGGGGAACCCTGCAGTTTTTACAAGGCTGGCTAAAAACATGCCTGATCCACCTTCTAAGTAATAAAATCTACCTAGTTGAGTAGCTGCAGTTTGGCCTACAATAACAGATGCGATATTGAATCCCACGAAAATCCACCATCGCTTTCGTGTCAACCTCAAAACTGGCGACTTTCTTTTGCATTTCAATACAGAATGTTGGATATCTGCAAGGTATAACAACTTTTTAAGCTCACTTTACAACCAAGATAAATTGCAAACAAGTGGTCTTCTCCACATTAGTTGCAATATAAAATATATACATATATTCACGTTGGAAAACATCATTTGTTTGCTACGAGGAGTATAGGCTTAACACAGGACTAAGTTACTCATGGTCAGAAAAATAAAAAAGAGGGATATAAAGTTAATAAGAAGTGAGGTGGACCTATATCAACACAGAAACTAAAGTCAGCAATTTTGACAAACGCAAGTAATATAGCTACAAGCATATATACAGTATTTATACAAAACACTTTCTTCAAAGCACACTACTATGTCTTTCCTAGTGCTAAAACTAGCATAAAAATCCTTACTAATCATGTCAAATTACCTGCTAAATCCTGCATTGGATATTCGGATACTATCGTCAATTGAATTATTCACTCATGATTATCTTTGACCAGTGATCAGAATTACATAAATCCTTAATTATGGAGCCTCCCTCCTTGTGTGGAGCTGTAATTCCACGTGACTGTTCAACTACCTAGAATATAAGTTTAAACATGTGAGCAAAAGCTTCACTGGAAATAATAAGAAGTGATAAGTTAGATAGGAAAACATATACAAATTGCAACACATGAAGCTCAGAATCTCAGACCAACATAATTCACATACAATCAAATCACAATCCAGCCAGCAAAAGATACCAAGGGTTTCAAACTAATAAAGTCCACAAAACTAAAAAAGGTTTGCATTGAGTAACTTAAACATGGAAAAATAATGGTATTTACAATTTTCCGACATAAGTATATAAAAACTGAACAAGCCATGACTTATTGCCATCTAGCCTCTATGTAATGTAACAATTATTACAACTTGGATTGGAACGTTTTGATAATCATCAAGTAGGTCCGGTACAAGCAACAATTCGTCAAGGAGGGCATAATCATTAAAGTAACCAAATGTTTCATCATCATCATACTTAAAACCTTAATCCCATAAACATGGATGAATCAATACTCATCCCGTATGGTCACCCACAAAAAATCCTTATTCTCCATCTATTGCTATCCAAAGTCAAATAAGGATGTAACCCAACCTCGCCAAGTCCTTTTGAACTCCTTCGATCTAGGTCAGTTCCCCCCCCCCCCCCTCCCCCACCACACACACACCAAAATTTAAAAAAAAAAAAAAAAAA
>PYUH01000044.1:6453707-6472605 GCA_016808085.1 Suaeda aralocaspica | reverse complement strand
AACTCCCCAAATCCTTTTGAACCCCTTTCATCAAAGGAAACTTTACCCCCCCCCCCCCAACCCCTCGACCTCTATGAAGATTCTTGTCATCTCAACCCTTTATCCTTCTAACCGTTACATATTTCCACATGCCCAAACCAATGTAGCCAATTCTCTCATATCCTATTCTCAACATCGGCAACTCTAACTTACTTCCTATAATCTACATAAGTGTTATCACACATTCACCCCAATCAACTTCTTAATGTACTAGTTATAAAACTCAAACTCCTCATTTCACCTTCTAACTACGCATGTTGTAGCTTCAACACTCTATAATTATAACGCCTGTGTATGGGAACACTTCTAAAACAAACCGTGCAACAGTTTCACAAGATGGCCAAGTCACATATCAGACCACATACCCGTGTGGCCGTGTCCAAATTAAACCCTTGTGCCCATCATGGCCATCAACTCAACATAAAATTGACACAATTAAAATCACACAAGTCTTATATTCCAAATGATATATTTACCCGCGTTTTTTCATATTTACATCAAAATGTCATCTGGGGTACAAATTTGTATCTCAATTTGCGAAACTACGGACTTTTTCTTAATAATACCCTTTATAAACACCAATCTTGTGGATTCTATAACACATATCAGAGTTTAACTAACAGAAGTAATTCAAATAGCAGCATAGTTTTCAAATCATTGCAAAAATAATTTTGTATGAATTGGTAACACTGCCTACAAAAAATTCATCAAACATCAAATATCATAATTTTAAAAAAAAAAAAACAAAAAACACCATTTGATCTGATTATTATGAAAAGATCATTTTTTTAAAAATGAAAACTTTGATTAAACTTGTCCACAACAATAATTACACCCAAAAAACGCTAAAAATGAAAAAAAAAAAAAAAAAAAATTAAAAAAATGGGATTTTAACAATAGTTTTGAATTTCATATAATATTGATCAATTTCTAAATCAAATATTAGGTCACCATTTCTGAGATTATAATTATACAACATAAACGATAAATAAAATTAAATTATTAGAATAAAGTAATACTAGATGAATGATTACTCACAATAAGTGGGGAAAATATATTTTCCTTTGAATTTTATTGACGAAAAGTAATTTCTTTGACGATTGTTATTTTATGTTCTGTCAGATGTTGAATTTGAAACAGATATAAATGAGATCAGAGCAATTAGTAATTAGTAATAAACTAATAAATGAAGAAATAATAATAATGATAATAATAATAATAATAATAGGTCGTTTTTTTAATAACAAATTGAAGAGTAACTTTATAACCGTTAAATTATTAATTATTACCTGTTTTTAACCTTTGTGGCGGTTGGATATATTTATGTGATTTAGAGAAAGTTTGACCACAGAAATTTTTTTAAAAATAAGTTAAAACAAAAAAAATGAGCATTTTTTTTTTTTGTTAAAAATGGGAAGCAAATTGACTAGTAGTGTGCCTAGAGGTAGGGGTGTGCAAGATTTTACGGTTCCGAATTTCCGGTCCGAAATTTTCCGATTCCGTTCCGAAAAATTGGAATTCCGATTAAGATTTTTGAAAACCGGAAAAACCGGATCGGATGTCCGGTTTTTTAAACCGGAACGGATACGGAATGGATTTTTAAAAAAAACGGATTCCGGATTTTTAAGGAAAACAAAATCCGGAATTCCGGTTTTCAGGATTTTTCCGAATTTTCCCGGATTTCCGATCCGGTTTTTAAGGGTATATGTGTAAATTTTAGAGAAAATTCTAGTATATAATTCGGAACCGGATATCCGGATTTCCGATCCGGTTTTCCGGATATCCGAATTTTCGGAATTCCGGTTTTTCCGGAACGGATACGGAATCAATTTTGTTGGTTCCGAAAATCCGGATATCCGAATTTCCGATTTCCGGTTTTGCACACCCCTACCTAGAGGATGATAATATCAATTTTTTTTAATTTTTAATCTTATGTTTCCCCTGCCCTATATTACTTGCAATATAGTATTCGAACACGTATTTTGACATTAAGATTTCAAGGCCTAAACAAATGAATTAATCAAAATAATTTTTAACACGTGATATATGTAAGTTAGAAGTTAAGGGTGCTAATTATTTTAATTAATTTCCTCATTTAGCCTAACAATTTTCTTCGTTAAACTGCATGTCAAAGTGGTACATTGCAAAGAATATATGTATATAGAGGAAGTAGGGTTCTATTAAAAATTAGAAGTTTCTTGAAAACAGTGAAAACCACAGAAAAAAATATTATATTAAGATTAAAGTGGTGCATATAATTTTATAATAAAATTTCAATTATTAATGAAAATGTCATCAACAAAATACGTGCATTTTTTTTATTTCTCAAATTCATCAATTTTTATGGTGAAAACGATTTTCAGATGATTCTATCCCTATATATATTCAAGTTAGCGATTAAACCTCTTTGGAGTTATTAATACCTTACCATGTATTCGATCAAGTTAGTGATCGACTAGATGACTAAAATGAAGAAATAATAGTGAAAATTACTTTAAAAAAAAATTAATAGTGAAAGTTGTTGAACTTTTCGTCATTTTCACCTTATTTTAAATGTTGAATTGCTTTGGGTTCGATTAGATGGATTTCCCCCCATATATATGTTAAGAGGATCGGGCTATTTTTGCTTGATCTAATATCCTCTTTTCTTAAGGATTTTTAGTTTTAGTATAAACTAGATTAAATGTTGGTGCAATGCACGATTTTGTAAAAAAAAAAATTTTAAAAAAAAACAATTTATTACACTTTTAAAATTCAGGGTGATAATAATAATTATAATGATGTATAATGATGATAATAATAAAAATAATAACGAAAATTAAGGAAAATAAAAATCGAATAAATGATAAAGACCATAAGGAATATTAGGTTTCATTATTGTATTATTTTGCTCAATACATATTTCCTTTTTTGTGAGAGAGATGACTATATCACACAAAATGAATTATACTATTTGAATTCAAATAGTGATTATCACTCGAAATGTAATTACATTATTTGAAGATAATTATATTGTTTATAAGATAAGTTAACATCCAAAAATGTGATTATATCATCCGAAATATAACTTTATTATTTGAAAGATAATTATATCATTCTAAATGGCTAAATATGATTATATTATCTGGGGAAATAATTAAAAAAAATTACAACTTCATATTTCTTTATATTAACCGTTCATCGCATTGGAGACTAATCTAGTTAATAAATGATTGCAACCAGCTTTTAAATGTAATTAATTTGACCATTGTAGAGTAATTCTCAATATTCTCGTCAACGACTTATACTTATTTCAGTTTTTTATTATCACGTAGTACAGAGTACTAACTTGTTGGGTATAAATATAACCATTTAAATTTATCAATCTCCCATCACTTACAACATCTAAAGTTTTCAAACACAAAAAGTCATACATCATGAAAGTTCTGACACCCACAAACAACAAACAAACACTACCAACATCCCAAACATTAAAACTGAATGATTTACTTCCTAAAACATACTATGTTTAAACATGTTAGTAAATTGTTAATAGGAATTAATATTTTCATTATCCAATTCCCTAAATTATTCAATGATCTTAAATATCAATCAAAATTTCCATTTAGTTTGTTATTAAGCTAATGCTATATGTAGCCTTTATGACAAAAATTGACAAAAATCACACAAATATTTAAATAATTAATGCTTAAGTGACAAAATAATTGTTATTTTAAGCACTTTATTTACGGCCTTTAAAACTACAAATAGTATTATCATTGTTATTATTACTCCGCATATTTTTAATATTATAATCATTATATAAAGTATCATAATTTTAATCATGTTTTATTTTTCAACCCCACCTTTTCCTTCGTCGGTGCTGGGACCCACAGACTGTATCTTCCCTTTCTTCTTCCTCCTTTTTCTTTTCCCCTTCACTCTCTCTTTCACACACTCACTTTCTCTCTCCTCCTCTGTTCTCCGCCATAGCCACTCACCTTCACTTTCTCTCTCCTCAATCATCACCCCATCTCCCAAAAAACCATGCTTTTTCACATACCCACCTCATTTTGACCCGTTTACTTTTCCCGGGTCATCCACCATAGTCCCAATTACAGAAAAAAGGCACCACCTTTCTCTTGATTTGATGCACGGTTACAGTAGACTGGGCCCCAATTTCAACCCATCATCATCCCCTTCATCTTCCCCACCTTCCTCCCCCCGATTCAGGCCTTCCCGAATGAAGCCCAACGGGCTGATCTCCGGGCCTGGGATCGGGAGGGGCAGTAGTGGTAAATCAATGAAACTTAGTAATTTCGTCGAACGGTTGGTGTGCATTGTAATTGCTGCGGTTTTTAGAAAAAAAGGGGTTCTTTTGTTTGCACCCTTGTTGTATATTACTGGGATGTTGCTGTATATGGGTTCTTTGAGCTTTGAAGGTAACATTAATGGAGGAGAGAGAATTATTGGGTTGAAGAAATCAAAAGGAAAAGCTGAGTTATTTAATGGAGGTTTTGTAGTTGATGAACCTAAGTTACCTGGTTCTTTGTATAGAAGTCCTGAAGTTTTTGAGAGACTTTGGCCTTTTTTACAAGCTGAAAGCAATCACTCTTCTAATGCTGTATGTTTGTTTGTTGTTCTTGTACATTGATTATATTTTGTTTTGTTTTTGCTCTTTATTTTTTGTTTGTTATGTTTGTGTTTGTGTTTTATTTGATTTATTTTTAGTATTTTTTATTTATGTAAATGGGTGGTTAGATTTTAGTTAGGTTGGTAGAATCTTTTAATTATGAAATTTGCAATGTTTTTTGTATGGTTTAGCTTCAAACTTGATTTGGTGGTTTGTTTGTATGTTTGTTATTCTAATGTGATTATCATTTTGGAGTTTTTGGAGCTAGTTTTGGGCTAAACTATGTCACACTAATCTTATGCTACTCCCTAAATTGTCAATTAAGGTATTTTCATCTCACATGAACTTAGTGTGAGGTGTTTTACTCATGGAGTAGGATATGTTACTCGAAGATAGTTTCATTTGTCATTGCTTGGGAATAGAGCAAAATGTGAGAAGTTTGGACATTAGTTAAGTGAGTCGAGATCTTTATAATGGAGACTTGGAGAGTTCATTACATTAATCAATGGTGGGATATGCGCGAAGGGAAGAGATAGCGAGGGAAGAAGGGTTGGGATATTCATTTTCATGCTACCTATCGCAGGTATTAAAATCTAAAGGTAGGAAATGGAGAGGATCGTGACACTTTTTAAGTTGGATGGTATCAGTTAGTTGAAGATTTAGAATCCAGGTCAGGAGAACTACTTGTAAGTTGCCTCAGATTTTCCATTAGTTTTTAGCATCTGCACACTGAAATTAATCTCTAGGTGTATTGACAAAGAGGTGAATGTTGGGTAACAATAGTGCATACTGTTGTCTCACAAAGTTCTGACACTTGACATATCTCTATGCCTTTGCTAACTTATCTCTTTGGACTGCTAATTTTGAGATTAATTAAAGGCATTGCAAACAGCATTGAATAAGCAATTACTTTATAACCAATTTCATTTTAGGGTGTGGCAGATCACAGATTGTTTACTGTCGCCTTAATAAGATGAATGTGGTAGAGATGTGTATGCTACATTGGATGTCTGGGCAATATGCATATAAGAAAGGTTAAAATAAGGAATGAGGTTGTTAGGAAGAAGGTAGGGGTTGCATCGTTCGATGATAAGATAAGGGAAAATAGTCTGAGATGGTTTGGACATATAAAATGGAGACTCAGTAACACAGTGGAGAGAAGAATGAAGAGTGGCTACATGAGGAATGGAGTATAAGTAAGGAAGACGTAAGCAAAGAGTTGTTGTCGGAGATATGAGGCTATTAGCAGTGGAGGAGGATTTGGGGTTAAATAGGGAATAATGGAGAGAGAAGATTTTTGTGGTGACTTTCATGATTCCTCTTATTGATTCATGTCTTGCCGACCCAAGTTATTTTGGGACCAAGGTTTTGTTCTTGATTCATTTTTGGACAGTGGGAGGTGGAATATGTAAACAAAAGCTACAAGGTATGGGTTATTCTACAAGTATTCGATTTCATTGTTATTTATAGGAGAAGTAAGTTTTTATCAGTCACTTTGCACCTATACATGTTGATGACCCTGTGGAGCTTGCTGCCCGCAGATCACTAGACTCTCATTCATGAAAGAGAAGTAAATCTTCTCTAGTTGCAAGTCACGGGATGATATAGGTATTTATAGGCAATCTCTTTCAAATAAAAAGCACCAATTATATGCTGCCATATTGTTTTTGTGTGTTTTGTCCCATATTAACTATGTAGCATGGAAACGTTGCAGAGACAAGGAAGTTCAAATTCCCGAAAATAAGGAAATGGGGAAACGTATAGGAAAATAAGTAATTTTAAAAACAATGTAACAAAAAACAAAATATCTTACACCAACATATAATTTTATATGCTATTACAAACAAAAACTAAAAATCTTGAATCCACATGTATTGACCTTAGTGCTGATAATAGAGAAACGACTAACACACATTGTGTTTGTGAACAAGGATTTAAGAATAGAGATAGCCTTAAAAAAGAGAAACATCATATTTTCAACAAACAATAGTTGTCGGCAAAGACAAAGTTATTTGAAGTGTTTTTAGGTTAGGGCTCGATACTTTGGCATGTTAAATGGGATCTTTGCATTGTTTATGTATTTGTGGCATTACTTTAGAAATTCTTTATAGAAGGAAGTTAACAGTGTTTCTTGAGAGTAAAATCGAGTGTGAGGCGTCGGGTTATCACCTACTACACATGTTAAAAAGCTGGGTGGAAACAAGTTAGTTCGAGAAGGCCCTTCAGAAGTTGAAATTGAATGCTATAATTCACAATTTTCGGGTTCTTGAGTCCTAGAAAAAAAAGTTGCCGAAATATTTTACAATATGCCCCTATGGTCAAAAGAGGGCCCTTGAGCATCTTTTCGAGGTTCGGATTGTTAAAAGACAAGTCCCGACCCCCGGGAGAATGAAAAGACTAGTGTCCTTTTTCGAAAATTGTGTAAAGAAGGAGGTTAACAAGTTTTTAGAGGTTGAAACTAAGTGTGGGGCGTCCTAGTGCCATCAACAACACGTGGGAGAAATAAAGGACGAAAACAAGAGGGAGCCCAAGACAGCTATCTAGAAACCGAAAAAGAAGGCTATAATTTATAATTATTGAAAATTTTACGTGGTGTTCCATGTTCAAAAAAGGGCCCTCTGACAACTTGTCGGCTTTGAAAGGTCACAAGAATGTCCCCCGAGATAATGAAAAAGACGATTTTGGTCTTCTTCTTCCCCAATTGGTCCGTTTATGCAAGTGGGAAGCCAAATTGTGTGTATAAATACCCAATTTGTGGCTTTACTTGAAGTATGCAAGTTATAACTCAAAAAAAAATATCTTGAGGAAAGTGTGCCATGTTTTGAGAATCCTCTAAAGAGTACACATAACAAGTCTTTAGAGGCTAAAAACGATCGTGGGTTATGCTAAGGCTATGAAATGCAAGTGAGTTAAATTTGGGGAGAAAACGAGACGGAACCCCGGAAAACCTTCCAAAAGCCAACTCAATTTTTCAGGGGTTTTTAGGACTCAGAAAATCTATTGGTTTAAAAATTTACATGTCGATCCTCAAACCAAAGGAAGACCCTTAAACTGTAAAAATCGGCTAGAAAAATAATGGCAGGGTTTTGGAGAGCAAAAAATACCCTTTTTCGATGTTTTCGGGAAAATCCAGAAAAATTGTAACTTGGGCACATGAGTTGCAGTGAAGTTTTCACTAGTCAGATTGTTTCCTCACTTCAGTTTTGTGCATAGGAAAGGGGAGTCTAGATTTAATTTTATTAGATGATTTGCTAGACTCATGCCTTTCTTTTAGGTGTGCCATTCTCCTTTTTGCTTTTGAAAATGTAATGATGCTGCTCAGATGGATTGTCTTGATTTGTATTGAGTTTTGGCTACACAGCGGTTTATGTTGATCTTTGGCTTGATTGCATTGCACCTGAAACTAGTTTCTTAATGAGAGCCTTCCATTTCATCCCCCCTCCTCCTCTTCTCTTTAAAGCATGAGAAAGATGGTAATTTACCAATGTGACAAGGTGACATTATAGGGAAGTGTTGCATCTAAAACAAGGGGAAGTGTAAATTCTGGCTATGTAGAAATTTTAATTTTACATAACAGCTTTACAAGGATCACATTATACTGCATAATTTTCATGTTCCATTGTTCAGTCTTGCACACATGACTTTCTATATTTAATGTCTATAGACAAATTTGTCATTTTGCCATTATTCTGTTTTGCTTCTTCAGGACCTTACTCATTGTCTCTGACAGTCTGATGTGTCTCTAATGTTGTGTCACAAATATGCAGTTGGCAACGGCTTGGCCTTCAAGATATCAGCGAGGCTGGAAACCGTGCATAAATAACAGTGCTAGCAGTGCTGTTGACATAGGTTTGCCTTTAACTGTCTTGTGGGGCTAAATATAATGCTAACTTTTCCTCTTCTCTTTTATTTGGTCATTGGCACGATTTTATGTTCCACAAACACAAACCATTAGGTTCAAAGGATCGAGTTCATATTTTCAATGTCAGTTTAGGTCACAGCCCTCACAGGGGAGTAGGCTAAACAATATAATTTGCCGATGTGCAGTATTTGGCATCTTGGAAGACTTTGTCTTGCTCTTAATGAGTTGATTACCATTCTTTTTGGAATAAGACATCCGAAATTGTATTTGATACTTATAATTTGGTATATGTTGCTTATCTATTGTTTGTTTTTGAGTCCCTGACCTTTTGCTCCTTTTCTTTCTTTTTTTTTTTTTCCATTTTCTTTTCAGAAATGCCAAAAACTAATGGATACTTCATAATCGAAGCAAATGGTGGCCTTAACCAGCAACGTCTCTCAGTATGTCTGCTTCCCTCAATCCCTCTACTAAAATTTCAGTAAATTATTGTGGTTTTTGGACATATTATTGGCAAATTTCAGAACAATACTTTTTGATAATGACGAAGTTTATTTTCTTGTTTTTAGATAGTAGGGATTAAGTATTAGGTTTGCAGCCTTTCTATTGTGAAAAGACTTTCTAAATGCTAATAAATAAGTATCACAATATGTTTTACTATTGTAACAATGCAGATAAGAAGCAAACAGATAGTAAATTTACTTAGGAAGATAGAGAGCAATCAAAAATAACAGAAGCTTCTGCAAAAATATAAAGGCATAAAAAACAAAGGCTGTCACGAGGAATGCCAGTTCTTGGAATGACAAAAATGTTCTGCTCACATTTATGTGGACCTAATGCATAATGATCACTTGTCAAGAGTCTTCTACCGGCTCAAAAGCAATTGTGTTTCAACATTTAAAGGAAGTTTATAGCTGCTGGGAACTAAAATATGTTTTTAATGATGACTGATGTTTGTGAAACACTAGAAAAACTTTAGTTTTTGAAATAGTATCTATAGATTGAGGATTTCCTGATTTTTGAATTTTGAAGTTATATAACTATAGCCTGGCTGAAGATCTCTTTATTTTTGAATTTTGAAGTAATATAACTATGGCCTATGGGTTGAGGCCTATATTTATTCTTGGGTGATTTTTTAGCCACTTCACATGGTGTTGGGTTTATTAGATATTAATGAAACTGGTGAAATGCATAGTTGAGGCTTAGTCTATAACACCGTATTGAGGCGGTTGGCTATTGAAAAAGTGTTGGGTGTATTCCATGTTGGTTATTGAGGCGGTTGCATACCATATGTGACACCGTATCCAAAATCCTATCAAAGGCCTTTTTAGAGACTGCTGTTCTCAGTGAGAAAACCACTCCTGAAGGTAGTAATTATATGTCACTACAAAATTACAAAAAGTCGCTTAGTTCATGGAATCGCTAAAAGGGACATTCATACTTTGGTACTGGCTACTCTTAGAATAGATAGCAATCTGTCTTTGTGAAATTAGGGAATATATGTGCGACCTATGTCACTCAGCTTTGGTTACTAGTGTTTGAAAGATGTCAGTCTAAACTCTAAAGTAATTTACTAAAGCCTTACAATTTTGTTCTGATGTGAAACATCAAAGTTTCAAGACAGTGTACTTGAGCTAAAGTGAAGAGTTTTAGTAATGGATGATTTATAAAGATAATGGAGGGAAGCCACCACTTTTCAAGGTATTTCTTATGGTTGCTATGTTATTATTAATAATTGGCCATTCAAGATCAAGGATGACAATGCACCCAAAATCCATGATTTTGAAAGGTACATCACAGTTTGTTTTTCTTACTAAAGTCAATGTAGTTTTGTGAAGGAGTCCAAATTGGTGGCCAAATTAGAAATTTGATATGAAGTAGGTATTTATCAAATTGAGGAAGATTCAGATATAAAGATGGGGAAAAGAACAAAAAACGATATTCATTTAGCTTTTGGTTTTCTTGTTATTTTGTGGCTTCTATGGATCATTGGATTGTTATTTCCGAAGTTGGATAGTAACTCACTTATTCAAGTTTTTTAATTGAACTTTTAAACAATTTACTCAAAATTATTTTGTTGAAATCTATTAAGTAGTTAGCTGATCATAATGTCATGAGATTTGATTTGAAGTCTATTACTCCTGTTCATTACTTGCTTGTAGGAATGATGGGATTTGTAAAAATCTTAAGAGTCTGAATAACATAGCAGATAACATATTGGTTATTTCAATAAAAAATGAATCTGAACAGTAAACCATTTCGGTAAGGCCCTCATTGGAAAGCTGTAACTCATTGCTAGAAATTAAGAGCACGTCTAGAGCAATGCCTCTTGTTTTGCCAATGGACACCTAGCAGGTATGACTTCTAGACAGAGATTGATTGCATTGGTAAAGAACACGATAGTATCTGGAGACCCTTTTTAATCCAATTTTTTTATGAAAAGGCTCATATAGGCATTGCACCATATATAAAAGCAGAGCTGATCATTTGAGAGATGCAGCTTACTTTTTCCTAGACAGAAAGTGCAAGAGATTTGGTACTCCAGCTACATTAGTAACATTTTAGGCTTATATATTTGGGGCCATAGGTAATCTCATATATTGGATCTTCTGTTTATTAGACCATGAATGTAACATAAAGGATAGAAGTCTCGCTTAGGACATCTTGACAATTGACATGCTTGAGAATAATGCAATTAGGAAATGATGAAGAAAACATGAAGAGATTAAACATGAGTTCAGGTTGTGTTCGAAGGGATAATTTAGTGACATATTGGTAGTGCAAGGAAGATTAAATGGGAAGGGAGTAATGCATTGTTCTGAAGGATGTTGGGTTTAACTATTAACCCAAAATGCTGGTAATGGTTCCTCCATTCAGTCATTATCATCAAATCACTTTCTCTATTTTAACTTTGGCATGATCCACTTGATTTGATCTTGTGGTAAGTTAATTTGAAATTGGGGCAAAAGACACTAAAATCACGTAGTTTTAAGTTAATTAAAGATAAAATATCTGGAGTGTAAATGTAGCGGGACAAGGAGTGAGACGATAAGCTCAATTAAGTTGGATGGATCGAGTGTTTGATTTTATTAGTTATTTAGGATCTATCATTCAATGTCGCTCAAATGATCCAATCATATGACAGTTGAAGTAGACAAGAGTGTCTGGATTTCTCCAAGTGATCAGGGTATACCCATTAAATTGAAAGGAAAATTCTTAAGGCCATGTTTTATGGGACCGAATGTTGGGCTTTGAAATATTGTTACCTTCATAAGATAAGCGTGACAGAGTTGTGTAGCATGTGTANGGCCTTAACCAGCAACGTCTCTCAGTATGTCTGCTTCCCTCAATCCCTCTACTAAAATTTCAGTAAATTATTGTGGTTTTTGGACATATTATTGGCAAATTTCAGAACAATACTTTTTGATAATGACGAAGTTTATTTTCTTGTTTTTAGATAGTAGGGATTAAGTATTAGGTTTGCAGCCTTTCTATTGTGAAAAGACTTTCTAAATGCTAATAAATAAGTATCACAATATGTTTTACTATTGTAACAATGCAGATAAGAAGCAAACAGATAGTAAATTTACTTAGGAAGATAGAGAGCAATCAAAAATAACAGAAGCTTCTGCAAAAATATAAAGGCATAAAAAACAAAGGCTGTCACGAGGAATGCCAGTTCTTGGAATGACAAAAATGTTCTGCTCACATTTATGTGGACCTAATGCATAATGATCACTTGTCAAGAGTCTTCTACCGGCTCAAAAGCAATTGTGTTTCAACATTTAAAGGAAGTTTATAGCTGCTGGGAACTAAAATATGTTTTTAATGATGACTGATGTTTGTGAAACACTAGAAAAACTTTAGTTTTTGAAATAGTATCTATAGATTGAGGATTTCCTGATTTTTGAATTTTGAAGTTATATAACTATAGCCTGGCTGAAGATCTCTTTATTTTTGAATTTTGAAGTAATATAACTATGGCCTATGGGTTGAGGCCTATATTTATTCTTGGGTGATTTTTTAGCCACTTCACATGGTGTTGGGTTTATTAGATATTAATGAAACTGGTGAAATGCATAGTTGAGGCTTAGTCTATAACACCGTATTGAGGCGGTTGGCTATTGAAAAAGTGTTGGGTGTATTCCATGTTGGTTATTGAGGCGGTTGCATACCATATGTGACACCGTATCCAAAATCCTATCAAAGGCCTTTTTAGAGACTGCTGTTCTCAGTGAGAAAACCACTCCTGAAGGTAGTAATTATATGTCACTACAAAATTACAAAAAGTCGCTTAGTTCATGGAATCGCTAAAAGGGACATTCATACTTTGGTACTGGCTACTCTTAGAATAGATAGCAATCTGTCTTTGTGAAATTAGGGAATATATGTGCGACCTATGTCACTCAGCTTTGGTTACTAGTGTTTGAAAGATGTCAGTCTAAACTCTAAAGTAATTTACTAAAGCCTTACAATTTTGTTCTGATGTGAAACATCAAAGTTTCAAGACAGTGTACTTGAGCTAAAGTGAAGAGTTTTAGTAATGGATGATTTATAAAGATAATGGAGGGAAGCCACCACTTTTCAAGGTATTTCTTATGGTTGCTATGTTATTATTAATAATTGGCCATTCAAGATCAAGGATGACAATGCACCCAAAATCCATGATTTTGAAAGGTACATCACAGTTTGTTTTTCTTACTAAAGTCAATGTAGTTTTGTGAAGGAGTCCAAATTGGTGGCCAAATTAGAAATTTGATATGAAGTAGGTATTTATCAAATTGAGGAAGATTCAGATATAAAGATGGGGAAAAGAACAAAAAACGATATTCATTTAGCTTTTGGTTTTCTTGTTATTTTGTGGCTTCTATGGATCATTGGATTGTTATTTCCGAAGTTGGATAGTAACTCACTTATTCAAGTTTTTTAATTGAACTTTTAAACAATTTACTCAAAATTATTTTGTTGAAATCTATTAAGTAGTTAGCTGATCATAATGTCATGAGATTTGATTTGAAGTCTATTACTCCTGTTCATTACTTGCTTGTAGGAATGATGGGATTTGTAAAAATCTTAAGAGTCTGAATAACATAGCAGATAACATATTGGTTATTTCAATAAAAAATGAATCTGAACAGTAAACCATTTCGGTAAGGCCCTCATTGGAAAGCTGTAACTCATTGCTAGAAATTAAGAGCACGTCTAGAGCAATGCCTCTTGTTTTGCCAATGGACACCTAGCAGGTATGACTTCTAGACAGAGATTGATTGCATTGGTAAAGAACACGATAGTATCTGGAGACCCTTTTTAATCCAATTTTTTTATGAAAAGGCTCATATAGGCATTGCACCATATATAAAAGCAGAGCTGATCATTTGAGAGATGCAGCTTACTTTTTCCTAGACAGAAAGTGCAAGAGATTTGGTACTCCAGCTACATTAGTAACATTTTAGGCTTATATATTTGGGGCCATAGGTAATCTCATATATTGGATCTTCTGTTTATTAGACCATGAATGTAACATAAAGGATAGAAGTCTCGCTTAGGACATCTTGACAATTGACATGCTTGAGAATAATGCAATTAGGAAATGATGAAGAAAACATGAAGAGATTAAACATGAGTTCAGGTTGTGTTCGAAGGGATAATTTAGTGACATATTGGTAGTGCAAGGAAGATTAAATGGGAAGGGAGTAATGCATTGTTCTGAAGGATGTTGGGTTTAACTATTAACCCAAAATGCTGGTAATGGTTCCTCCATTCAGTCATTATCATCAAATCACTTTCTCTATTTTAACTTTGGCATGATCCACTTGATTTGATCTTGTGGTAAGTTAATTTGAAATTGGGGCAAAAGACACTAAAATCACGTAGTTTTAAGTTAATTAAAGATAAAATATCTGGAGTGTAAATGTAGCGGGACAAGGAGTGAGACGATAAGCTCAATTAAGTTGGATGGATCGAGTGTTTGATTTTATTAGTTATTTAGGATCTATCATTCAATGTCGCTCAAATGATCCAATCATATGACAGTTGAAGTAGACAAGAGTGTCTGGATTTCTCCAAGTGATCAGGGTATACCCATTAAATTGAAAGGAAAATTCTTAAGGCCATGTTTTATGGGACCGAATGTTGGGCTTTGAAATATTGTTACCTTCATAAGATAAGCGTGACAGAGTTGTGTAGCATGTGTACTACATTGGATGTGTGGCCATAAAAGAAAGGATAAAATAAGGAATAATGTTATTAAGAGTAAGGCAGGGGTCGCTTTTATTGAGGATAAGATTAGGGATATCGACTAAGATGTTTCGGACATATATAGCGGAGACCGAGTAATACACCGATTAGGAGATTAGAAGGGTGGCAACAAAATGAACGAAAGAAAGGAGAAAATCTAAGCAAACTTGGATGAGGTTGGTTGGTGGAGATATGAGGTTGTTGGGGCTTAAAGAAAAATTGGCATCAAACGGTAAAGGATGGAGAAAGAGGATTCTTGCTAATGGCTTTTGTGATATCTTTATGTCTAGCCGACCCTAAATTATTTTTGGACCAAGGGTTTGTGTTATTGTAACTTTGTAACCCACTGTAGGTTACCCCATCTATGAATGCCATTGGTGATTGTTGTTTAGTAGAATCTGTCTTGGAACTGTTTTAACTGATTCCTCTTATTTCTTTATTAGGTAGAATTTGTTGTATTTCTTTGAGCAATTTATGATTTGATGAATCCCAGATACTTCATATTCCTAATAGATAAACCGTTGTCTGCAAAAAAGCTGCTGATATCAAGTTTATTTCTGTACTAAAGTACTAATTTTTGCACTTGAAAGTTGAATCTATCAATGAAAATTTTATTGGTAGTTATTATTTTAATTTATTATTATTTTTTTTTTCAAAATTCAGATATGTGATGCTGTAGCAGTGGCAGGGCTATTGAATGCTACTCTTGTCATTCCGATATTCCATTTGAATAGCGTTTGGCGAGATTCCAGGTACCATCTTGAAGTGCTTAACATTTAAATTATGAAAGCTAGGCTTCCATTTGGGCGCTTTCTGTACTATCTAATTTCTACTGCTCAAAGTTTGTTATGTGGAGTATTCACGTGCGAAACATTAGCTAGTGCTTGACTGCTTGATGTCTCAAACCAGGATGGGTTTTGGTGCATAAGAGTTCAACTAGCTCATACAAAAATCATCTTAAATTAAGTAGGGCATTCAATCTATAGTTCCATGTCATTAAGGTTAGATTAGAGAGGTTAAACAGCTCAAGTAATTGTATCTTCGGAACCATAGCTTAAACTTTGAAATAGAGATAGTTGGGCTGGAAGGCTAGTGTATGATTCTTATTGTATCAGCTAGTATTGCAGATTAAGGTAGACTTGTTTTCTCATCCCTTCTTCGAAGTATATGGAAAGCCTCAGTTGATATATTGACATGATCTTTTATTATCATCCTCAATCGTGAGCAGATTGAGCACTCTGACATAATATATATTTTGATGCTGAATTGCTGATGTTGTTTGAACGTTTTTTAATAAATGTGCTGAAATACTAGTCGTTGATAATGAATGCTTACTGCTATTTGGAGCTGTATTTCAGTGTACCTATACATGTTCTGGATTCATACAGAAATGTTACTTAATTTGACGGTCTTGTGTTACATTGACCAATTCAGATGCTGGCCTCTTAACTGTAGTTAAATCTTCATTGCTTGTTTACATTTTGGATATTCAGTTTACTGCCAACACTGCATCTGAGATATGGGATGTGTGCTTGTAGGTACTCTGTGTAATTTAGTATCGGCCTGTAGGATTCTACTATCGGTTTCTTTTTCGCGGCTGACTCAAAGTAACTTTGTTTCAGTGACCTAAGTTTAAATTATGTATTAACACTATTGGCAGCAGGGTGTCAAGCAACTGTTGTAATGGTGATGTACTTGATGAGATCACCAATTTAGTTGTTTTGGTTTTAGTCTAGAGTATCATAATGCTCATGTATTATTGTTTTTATTCTTATCTCAGCAAGTTTGGCGATATATTTGACGAAGATTTCTTCACTTATGCTCTTCGAAACAAGGTAAATGTAGTGAGGCAGCTCCCAGAAGATATTCTCCAGCGGTATAACCATAATATAAGCAGCATTGTAAACTTGAGGTTAAAAGCTTGGTCAAGTCCGACGTATTACCTACAAAAAGTACTGCCAAAACTATTGTCATTAGGGTATGGAATATACTAGTGGATCCTTCACTCTCCTCCATCTGAACTTTCTGCTTTGATTTGCAAACAAAGTTGACTAGCTTAATCTAATGTATGTCTAAATGCATCTCCTTCTTGGCAGGGCTGTGCGTGTAGCCCCATTTTCTAATAGATTGGCAAACACAGTGCCCCCCGAGGTGCAAGGGTTACGATGCTTTGCAAATTTTGAAGCCCTACGGTTTTCTCAGCCTATTCGGTCACTTGCAGAAGTCATGGTTCAAAGAATGGTTCAGAAAAGCTCAAGAAGTGGGGGAAAGTATGTTTCAGTGCATCTACGCTTTGAAATGGTAGGTAGACTTCAGACAGAAAATGTAATGCTTTTACCTGTTGGGCTGTAGTTTATTGTATCTTCATGGATATTAAAGCTATCTTCTTCCAGGATATGGTTGCTTTTTCCTGCTGTATATATGCTGGAGGAGAGGAGGAAAAGAAGGAAATGGATGTTGCTAGAGAAAAAGGTTGGAGGGGAAAATTTCGTAGAAGAGGTCGAGTCATAAGGCCTGGTGCAATCCGAAGGGATGGAAAATGTCCTCTAACTCCATTGGAGGTATGGTAGAATTCAAAACTGACTATCCAATGTTGATCCTATGCATTTTCCTTCATACGCATTTTTGAACCAGCAATGTGAAAGCTTTTCTCTCACTTGAGTTATAGCATCTGTAGTATAGTAAACCAATAAACCACCTTTCTTTCACTTTTCTTCGCTGTCTTTTCTGTCAGCTGATTATTCTGTTTTCCTCAGGTAGGAATGATGCTTAGAGGTATGGGTTTTGACAATTCCACTTTAGTTTATGTGGCTTCTGGGAAGATTTACAAAGCAGATAATTACATGGAACCTCTTAGAAAGCTTTTTCCTCTTCTGGAGACAAAGGATAGTTTAGCAACCCCTGAAGAACTTGCCCCATTTCAGGTACTATCATGGTGCCTCTATGTGAAATCAGTCTGATAGGGATAATCGTGTAGAAAGCATGACAATTATGTTGCAGGGCCATTTGTCCAGGCTGGCAGCTCTCGATTATACAGTTTGTCTTCACAGTGAGGTATTCGTCACTACCCAAGGAGGGAACTTTCCCCACTTTTTAATGGGCCATCGACGTTATATCTATGGAGGACATTCAAAGACAATCATACCTGACAAAAGGAAACTAGTTTTGTTGTTTGACAACCCTGATGTTAGGTAATTGCATTTTTCTTGGTTGCTGTTTATTGTCAGATTAAGTTCCAAATGGTTTATCACGTCCACCTATGGTGCTTCATATCTTTCCTAAACTTTTGACTTCAGTTCTTACTTTATGCGCCATTTAGTGCTTCTTTGGTTGACACCTTAATTAAAAAAGGGAAGCAGAAGTTCCCCAGAATTATAATGAAATGAAAATTCAAGGGAGCAATAAGAACAAATTCCTCATCTAGTCCTCTAGGTAATACTACTACTTGTAAATTGGACCAAGACGTAAGTTAGCAATGGCTTGCAGTCGTGTAATAGTTAAGTGGATGTTATTGCATGACATCTAAAGTGAATCTTAGTTTTAAGAGAAAAATGGATTGATAAACTGAGCTTTCTAACAGTAATTACCTGATGCACCATCTTTTTGTCTTTGTTTCTCACCCTACTTTGGTTGCTTACGTTGATAATTGATACTGAAAATGTTAATGCAGATGGGAAACTTTCAAGTACCAGATGCAGGATATGCTCTATCGTAGTGATTCAAAGGGACGCGAGATGAAAAAGCCTACAGCATCATTATACACTTTCCCTATGCCGGATTGTATGTGTCAAGAGGCCGATACAACAAAAGTACAAGAGAGTAGTACACTAAAATTACCACGAAAATTTTGATCGCCGCTAATTCTTACCAATCAAGTTAATATTCATATTGGTTGCCATACTTTTTGTATATGGTTCAATATATAGGTATTTTTTTTAGCCTTTGTAATATGTCATTCAATTTTTTTTTACCACAGTAACTTAACTACTAGTCAAATGGGAGGTTAGCTCCTGATTCTTTGAAGTATACTACTTGGATAGGTGCTAGAATTTAAACTATTCCTTGTATTATACAACAAATTGGCTAACAATGTAAATTAATTTAGAGGATAATGTTTTGTCTCCTTTTTTTTTTTTTTTTTTTTTTTTTTG
>PYUH01000044.1:6389761-6453159 GCA_016808085.1 Suaeda aralocaspica | reverse complement strand
TTTTTTTTTTTTTTTTTTTTTTTTGTGATTCTTAGATTCTCCTTTTCATTTCAGTCAAATATTCCTAGAAGCATGTCTCCTTTCCATAAACCTTTATAGTTTTGGTAAGATGGAATCTCAGTAAAGCTATGAGGATGACATTATTCGGTGGTATACAGAATTGTGTGCCAAAAGTCGTTAGTGCCTCATAACTGTCAATGAATAAAAAAGTTTCTATTAGTGGTGTCATAAGCAATGACTCACTTGTTATTTTTGATGTATAGTTTATAAAGTTTTGAATTCAATAAAAGAACATTTTTCCCATGCAAAATCTTGATAATTTTTTAGAAAATTATATTCTAATCAATATGCTTGTAATATATAAATAAGATATTACGAGACATAAAAACGATAACAGAATATCAATATCTATTATTCTATTGTCATACGTCTTCTTTATTACATCAACATTTTGCATATGCATAACTAATTAGTTTGGAAAAAAAAAAATTATAAACCTTCAACTAGGACTACAATGGCATTAATTTTACTAGGCCTTTTATTATATTTTTCAAATATAATAGCAAGATGAATGTGATATAGAGGCTTGATTTAGTTGGGACTTCCAGAAAAGGAGGATGACTAACAGTTGGAACAAGAAGTAGGTAACCAAACCAATATGTCATGTGTTATCTTAAATTTGTTTGATCTCCCCTTTTTATGGGTTGATTGTTTGACTTTTACTAACGGTGATTCAAACTACTCATGTCCGTTATCCTATGTCCATAACATCTCATAGACTTAGCTTTAATATTTTGTTGAAATAACAATAGTTTACTTTCATCAAAAATAAAAAATAAAAAACAATAGTTTACTGGTATTTATTAATTATTTTGTACGGTTTTTGGTCCTTTATTTGTTATGGACATGGTATTAACAAATGTTGGTACTCTTCTTTTGATAAAGGTTAGTTTGAGGACTGAGGTTGACAATTTTTGGTATGAAAGTGCTCTATTTTATATTACACATCTATATGTGAGTATGTGACTATGTATATTTAATGATTTACTATTGTTCGGCTTCATTTAATTTAAGCAAAAAAGTGACTTAATTCTTGAAAATTAAGTGTTGATATTTCAAAAAAAAAATATGTTAACTACATTGTATTCATAATTATACGAGTAATAATAAACTTAGATAATTTCAATTACATACGAAGTAAGTTACACATACATACCAACTGGCTGGTTATATCAAGTTAAAAGTAGTAGAACTCATATTTACTTGAGATCTCTAACTTAAAATGAGACGGTGGTTTTAAAATTTGAGATGTCAGGATTAATTAATTCAACGAAGCTTTTAAAATACGGGAAACGAATAGATTTTGTAACAACATTGTTCATAACAATATCTCAATAGCTACCTTCTGCTAAGGTTCTCTTATTATTATTATTATTATTATTATTATTATTATTATTATTATTATTATTATTATTATTATTATTATTATTTTTTGACTAATCAAGCTAAGAGAATTAGAGAAGTTGTTTTGAAAAACTAGTGTAGCACATATATGATGCAAGTATGTATGATGTATCCACATGTGACATGTTGACTGCCAAAAATCAAAATTTAGAAGTTAGAATTGCTAAGTTGCTAGGCTGTTAAGGATGATTTTATGTAACGGCGGGGTTGTCTAGCGGCTTGAACTGTATAGAAAATTCTTCGGTTGTTGTGTAATTTTACTCAAAATTCTAACTTTCATCATTTAGCATTTAGCATTTAGCATCTAGCATTTGATTACTTAATTTGTGGAATTTCGTATTTTCTTTTTGACTTTGGAACCATTTCCCAGCATTGAGTGATCATTTGCTCTATTTGATTTAACACTAGTTTCACATAATTATCTAAAGTTATATATAACATGAATGATGTGAATCATATTTACCTAATCAATGTTTATCGGCATTGGTTAAGGCAAAAAGATGGAATGTTATAAGTTTAAATAAATATTACTCCGTATTAATATATTAATGGATATGTGATTTTGACATGTATTGCAAAGATAAATTACTTAATACACCGGTATAAAGTATGTGTTTTGTAAAATATAATAATACTCATAGATGTCACTTTTTTTAACATGACTTCTTTCATTTCTTACTTTTATTTAAGATAGAGATAGTACGTGGTGAGCTAACAAGGCTCAACTACTTGAAAAGCTTAGCTTTCACCTGGCTAGTTAGGATATCATAGTAGTAAGATAAACTAAATATATTGATTTTTCCTTCGTTTTTCATAATTTTGTATACAATGTTACCTTTTATTCTTTCATCATTCTTCGTAATTCATTGATCATTATTGTTTTATTCACAGTTTATAGTTGAATTCTTCAATAGCAATAATCAAATATTATTCTTGATTTAATTTCTAGAGAGCCATAAAGCGATAACATATTAACGTGTGATATTGTGTTAGAAGCTAAGAAATTCGACCTCATGAATACAATCTTAGAGTAGCACGCAAGAGTTAGCTAGTAGGCATAACCGCTGTTATTGCATTGATGGCAGCATGCGATGGTGGATTGGTAGAAGCTTAATTGTACCTACTTTGCATATTAATTACTAATGACAACAGCAGCATAATTATTATCACAATTCTATAGTATTTCTACTTTCTCGAAAGAAAAAAAAAAAAAAAAAAAAAGTAAAGACCAAATTTATTTGTTTTTATATGGTGCCATCACCAAACTAACTAAAACGAAAAATAGATTTTGTTGAGTAGTTTCTTTGTCCACCAATAAATGGAAGTACGTGATTGTTTTTATCTAATGTTACTCCAATTTCAATTTTAGGAAAAATTGTATTCATATAATAGATGGACCATGTCATTAGTTATTATAAGATTAATTAATTCTGAGTTTAAAATAATAAAGTACTCTGTATATATATATTATACATATATATATATCTTTTAAGGCATTCAGAGTAAATATAAAGTAAATTAAAGTAAAATTTGATTAGTTTATAAAATAATTAATACGGTAAAATAGTATAAACATTTGACCTTTAAAAATCTCATATATAATTCTTAATTAACTGTTTCTAATATAAAATAGAACGAGTTTGACGAAAATATTGTTTTGAAATTAATGACACCTAAATTATCGATATGAACCCCAATCATTGAAACAAAACTCATAAATGAAAATGAATTATAAACAGTAGTTTCAGATTAATGAAATTGAAGTCAAAAACATGATTAGCAAGTATCAAGGTACGCGGTAATTAGGAAAAACAAATTTCTAAAATGGGAATCAAAAAAGGAAAAGCGGTAGAAGTTGAGGATGACCAAAAACATAATACCACGTGCCCCTTAACTTGTGGGACAACCTTCTTGCCACATGGGCTCACTGCATGTTTACTACCTACATCTTCTTACATGTGACTCTCTTTCTCTTTCTTACATAATTATATTATTAATTAATAATATAATCTTAATAATTATATCAATTAATTACAGAAAAAAAAAAAAAAAATACTTGCAAAATATAGAAACAACAACTACAAGTGCCCACTTGGCTATCACCCACGTAAAACTAGACCTACCTACCAAATCCTCTCTTTTTTTTCTTTCCTTTTTTTTTTTTCTAAATGTTTTTATTAATTTTACTTATTTATATATTTTTTTTTGAAAATATTAATAATAAATAATAACCATTCATCTAAAAAAATTCTTACCAACCTGGTCAAATCCTAATTTCTGTTTTATAGATCGACTCTATTGGCTTACCCTCCAATCATTTCCATTCTTCTCCCTTTCCTCCTATCCTCCTCTTTTCTCCTTCTCTCTCATCTTTACTTATATATCCTCCTTTCCTTTTCTTCTTTAGCTTTTAACTAACATTTTACAACACATATTTCAAACTATCTAATTTTATTTTTACACCCCCAAACATAGAAACAAAAACCAATACTAAAAAAAAAAAAAAACATACTACTTTCTATAGTTCATTTATATTTTTATTATTATGGGTCGTTCACCTTGTTGTGAAAAGGCTCACACCAACAAAGGTGCTTGGACTAAAGATGAAGATCAACGTCTAATTGATTATATCCGTCTTCATGGTGAAGGGTGCTGGCGCTCCCTTCCTAAAGCCGCAGGTATTTTACCATACCAAATTGGTTCATACAGCCGACCCCATCTTTTTAAAACTACGTCGTAGTCTTATCTATTATGTTACGTTATTATTATATGATTGTTTTATTCATTAAAAACGTTCATTTATACAGGTTTGCTTAGATGCGGTAAAAGTTGTAGGTTACGTTGGATTAATTACCTACGTCCTGATCTTAAACGTGGTAATTTCACACAAGATGAAGATGAGCTCATTATTAAACTCCATAGTTTGCTTGGTAACAAGTATGTCCACTCATTTTTTTTCAAATTTAAGTGATTTTTTTTTATTTTATTGGATTAATTAAATAATGACTAATTTTGTGTATAATTAATAATTCAGGTGGTCCCTAATTGCTGGAAGGTTACCCGGAAGAACAGATAACGAGATTAAAAATTACTGGAATACCCATATCAAGCGTAAGCTTATTAGCCGAGGGTTGGACCCACAAACTCACCGCCCGTTGAACTCCACCGGTGAAAATTCAACGGAAAACGTGGGTTTTACCGCGGTTAAAACTCCTCCAATAATTACCCAATTTGGAGGAGCTTCTCAAACAATTGACTTCAAGAAAAGTAACCCTTCACCTACAGATGTGGGTTCTAACAAGGTGAAGAGTGATTCTTGCAACAGTGGTACAACCACAGATGAGGGTCAAGTGGGCCGGGTATCGGGCCAGCCTCACAAGGCCCAAGAAGGTATTGATCTTGAGTTAACCATTGGGCTATCCCAGTTTCAGGGTGAGGCCCGGAGTTGTACTGCTAGTAGTGCTGAGTCCAGAGATGCGGGCCCGAGTCCAGGCCCGTTTGAATTGTTTAATCATCCTAATGAGGTGAAGAGAGTACTAAACCAAGGGCAAAATGGGAAAGTGTGTTTGTGTTGTCAGTTAGGTTTTGAAATGAATGGTCAAGGACAAGGAGGTTGTAGTAATTGTCAAACTAAAAGTGGGTACTTTTACTCTAGATATATTGGGCCGTTGGGTTCATAGAATTTAATTTCATAGGGGGTACTTTTTTCTTAAAAAATAATTTTTCTTTTTTTTATTTATTTAAATTTAATTTTTAGGTCTTTGGGGTATAAATGCTATCACTAACTCCTCCCCACCAAATTGTATTAAATTGGGGGGGTCCCAAATATTTTGATTGTATCTTTTGTGTCCTATCATAATGGGAAATGAAGAAAATCTTCTATAGATATATAATTCATTAATTTGGTTTTTGATTTGTAACTTATCCACATCTATCTCTCGGTATTAAAAGTGTTTAGCTAACTTAAGGCAAGTCGAGCTTGAGCTTTAAATTCGTATGACTTTGATTTGGTAGAAGCGGGTTCACCGTGCATTAATTAACTAATCAACGTTTGAATTTTCAAAGATTTGCTTCAAGCCTTCAATCTTTCAAGAACCCTCTCAAAAATGAATCTAAATTTAAGATTTCCCAAGCGAACCCCCCCCAACCCCCGGCTCAATTTCTCAATAACCACTACGTATTATACTCTTTATTCATAGAGCTATAATTTTATCATACTCTTTATTCATAGAGCTATAATTTTATCATACTTTCGAGTGAACCGGATGACTAGTCATCCATTGAATATTGACATCCCTAACTACAATTTTACCAAAACAATATACTCAAATGTTTCAGGTGAAAAAGCTTGTAAAAACTTTTAACCGATTAATCATTAACAACAGTAATATCAAGTAATTAATTACCGTATAATTAATCTATAGTTGTTGGTTGGCCAAAAAAACAAAGTGAAAATGGGGAAGTACTAGTGAGTTAGATATTTATCCACGTCAAACTGATAATGCTGACACATCAAAGCAAGTAAAGTGGGGAAAATGTTGTTGATTCCTTCTAGAAAAGGAAAAGTGCACGGGAAAAAAATTAAAAAAACAGAGGGGGAAAACACATGAATATATGATATGATACACTTGATATCATATAAAAATAGTGGGCATTATGCCTAAATTATGCAATTTGGATGGCAATGGATTAATTCCGTACTTAATAATGCTTTGATGGAATTACAAAACTACGAACTTTTTTTTTTACTTTTCTTTTTGATTTGATATACTCACATACGTGGTACTACCTAAGACGTACTTACTTTATTTGGTCACAAAAATTTTTGTTAGTCTCATGGCTCAATACCGAAGGAAAAGCGAAAAACAAAAAAGTAGATTTTGTAATTTGGAAAAAAAATTATAGAGTATGTGAAAGTGCATTTTTTTTAATTATTTCGATGATATATTTCTTTTTTACCACCCTTGAAAATGCATAAATATAATCTACTTTTCTCAAAATTAAAATTATACTCGTAAAATGTTAATTACTTGATATTTTGATAGCTATTTTTTTCTATATGAAGATAATTAATTAGGTATTGTTTTGTTTTATTATAGGCCTCTAAACTTTTTATGACTCGGAAACACATGCCTCCCTTAGATCACACTAAGACACTATTACTCTAGCCTTTTAGGTCAAGCTTAGATTCTTAACACATTGTTAGTTGCAAGCATTATAGTTTTCTCTAAGATTTTACAAAATTAACAAAGTATAGTTATCATTTCATAAATTCAACATGTACTCTTAAAAATGAATAAAGTATTCGCCAAATGTTCTACAGCCTTATAAACTTACCATCTAGCTTTAAAATTATGCTCTATACTTTATATAATATAAATTTATACGGAATAATATGATATTTAGTGCTTTATATCATGCATTCCAAAATTAAATAAGATTTAATCTCAAATCATTTCCCTAAATATTTTAAATGCCCGAAATAACTAAACAAGTTGCCTTACCATCCACAATATATTTTTTTTTACGTGCTAAATTGCTAATCCACAATTTCTAAATAAAAGACTCCCCAGTAAGTCAGTAACATGTATAGGAAAAGTTCCATAACTTACGTGCCAAACTTCATAAACTACATCCAATTCATATCCATATACTATAAAGTATACTGATAATAATACACCCAATTGAAGAACATTTAGACCATTGGATAATTAAGTGATGTTTGTTGACACTTGACATTGAGTTTCGTGCCTGCTACCACTGTCTTGTTTGTGCCCTTCAATTCTTAATTATTGCCTTAATCATTTAGTAATTCTGTTTTAAACTTCTCTTATTAAGACATAATAACATTATTCATCAATTAGTCCATTACATTACATTAATAAAAAATAAAAAAAAAAAAGGTGAAACCTAAAGCATTTGACAGAAGGGTCCAGCCAATCACTGATCAATATTGTCTCTTTACCAAACTCTAATTGATCTGCCCACATGCATATATATAATTCTTATTTATATAATCCATAGTATAATGTACTTGTAAGTTTATTTTATCAGTTTTCATTGGTTCTTCAAAGTTTTAACAACAATTTTAATAGGAGTATAAATAATTGGACCTCTAATTTTTCATTAGTTACGTACCTAACTTTATACCTTGGTATTTTTGTATGATTATTATATAATTATATTATTGTATTGTATGATGATATTCCATAGTTGAAGTTATTGCTCTGTTGTTCATGTAATATTTAAGATACTTAATATCATTTGATGAGATTTTACGCCCAGATTCGGCAACGTCCATGTTGTATGTGGATAATTTAATACTGTATTATTACTACCAAATTTAAGAGTTACTTCTAATCTAATGCAATTTGGTCAACATGGTTTATATATATATATATATATATATACAATATTACTACTAGCTATGGGTTAGTAGTCTTACAAGGATTGGTATTATTCCGTATAATATATTATATATGATCCTCTCACATTAAAACCCTGAAGTTTGGACAAATGAGATTCAAATTTGTGACCTTCTCGATGACAATGTTTGTAATACCTTATTAGATACCAATTCGACCAAAAGTTTATCCAGTTAATTGATGCTAGTTTAACTATGAATTAATGTTATACCATATGACATTTGTATAACAATTTGAACTTGGTTATATGGTTTGATCAACCTGATTATAACTTACCGGACCTAATTAAACTTAAATGTGTTAGGAACTTTTTTAAGGCGAAGAAAAGTAGAGAACTTACCCTAAAACAGTTATGATGAAGTATCTTCAATTTTATCGTACCATATATACGAGCTTATAACTAGGATGTGCTCTTTTCGTAATATATTTTTCACCCAATAAGCTTTAAATCAGTCCATTCTATTTCAAATCCCTTCCAATTCAATTCATTTCATTTCATTCCATTCAATTCGAATTTGATTCATTCCAATAAGTTTAGTTCCTATAAGTTCTTGTCTTAGACAATAAAGAGAAGGTACATACCCCTAGTGAACTTATATATCTAACAACGAATGAATTAGGAAATGACATTAATTAAGAATCTTGGTGTGTGAGAGAACAAGAAAAAGTGAATTAATTAAGAATCTTCCTGTCAAAGAGGAGAAGGGAGTGTAAGTTATAATAGATAGAAAGAAACATGTGACATGTTTGGAGGGTAGGTTACCAAATCTTTCCCTCTTAAATAAAACAAAAGAATGATTGATTTATAATAGAGACAAGTGAGTGATTATAATATTAGTTGGTTAGTTAAAAAAAGATGGGTTTAAGATGAGATGTGGAGGGTAGGGTATCAAAAACTATCAACAATTTAATGAGGAGTCATCACCCAATGGTAGGGCATACGAGGGGTCTCATGTGCTAATGTACTGTGGAATTCGATTCCCTTGCAATTACAACTATCAATTTTTTGTTTACTTTATTAATCTTTCAAATTAAAGTGGTCTAAATTAGGATATTTGATGATTATTAGTGTTATTAACCTATAATTAGTAAAATCAACTAGTAATAATTCATTCACATTTGTGGGTAATAATAGTCTTCTCATTTGGTCCAACATATTTGCTAATACTTTAATTTTACTTTTTATTTGTCATAATCATTATTAAAACTTAGATTCTTCGTGGTTATTCCTTTGATTAGAATTGATTGATCATGGATCATCTTTTCAAGCTTGCCTACGAGTGTCGAGTGGTAGTTGAGACATCATTTAAGGGCTACTAATCAGTAATCATCCTTTGCAGTCCAAAAGATACATAGACACCGATAAAGTAGTATACATATCTTCAAAGTCTCAACCAAATACGACATCCTATTCAAAGAAGGAAGTCATTACAATTTTAATTGATATGATCATTCTATAAGAATAAACATAATGGAAAATAAACATTAAATTATTATTAGACCGATCAAATACGTACAATTTAGGATTTGAAATTGAATATCTTTAACATGTTGTCATTAGCAATTTAGCATTCGCGAGTTTGCAACTCCTATTTGGTGAAAGTAGAATAAAAATTGTGAGTAGATCGAATTGATGCGATGCTTATGAATTTAGGCACAGCTACACATGATGCTAACTAGATAAGTTGTATGACATGTATCCCACAAAATGGACGCATCCATTAAGAATAGAGTAGCCGCAATTTGAAGGTAATTTGATTACAACCACAAGGATTAATTAGCATCAATTATTTAATTTAACCATCACCGTTAACAAAACACATGAATGAAGCAAAGCAAATTGTGTTCACATAATAATCACATACATTCCAGCAATAGATAGATTAAAAGTGGGTTTTTGGTCTTAATCAACACATCAGCAGTTAAGTTTGTAGATTAAACGTATAATCTCACATGTCACATGGGCCCCATTTTGCAATTAAATTTGTTTGAACTTTTCTGCCTAATAAAAGCTTAGGTTATATGTTGTCCAATTGCCCATGAAAATGAAAATTAGGTAACACCTTCGTTATTAGTTTCTTGCATTGCCAGAGAATTTCTAGGGTGTCATTATTACATTTATTAGAATGCCATGCTTGTATCAGAATTATATTGTGGCCTATAAAATCTTAATTAATAATGTTATGTGGGATTTTCTTCCCCTTTGATTATATGTAAGTAAAAATATTAAGAAAATAAATATATACAAATTTAGTAGGTAAGAGTGAAAGGCCATCTAATTATCACACCGTCTTATGGTTCTTCTTTATTTACGTAGTAATTTGAACTATATTAGCCTATTTTTAACTCAATAATCGAGAGATTATAATTTTGTAAAGACAATATAATGTCAATTGTTAAATTTTTTTTTTCTCTAATTCTATAGGTAGAAGTACGTTTAGTAAGGCACCGAAAGAAATAGTTTGACAAATTAAGCTAAAGTAACTAATTAAGATAGATATAAGATCAGAAATTTAAGTTGTTGTTTTTAATAGTTTTATGATAACTATTGTAGAGCAGAGACTATATATAGGTTGATAAATAGTTGGGGGATGATGATACTCTGTAACTAGTTTCATTGAATTATCCCATGAAATCTGCTAAAAGGCATAACATGATGAAACCTAAAGTTTTCAGCTCTTTGTCAATATTTTGGCTTTTCTAACACTTGAGAGCCAACTCAGCAGATAGTCATTGTAATTATCATTTGTTAGGATTACCCATAGTTAGTCAACATTACTCCATTCATGAATCTTAATTGATTCATCAGAATTTATTACTTTACTTCAACTTAAAATCAGTTCAGTTCACCTCTTCTTTTATTTTGTTATTCATTAATCCTTAATAAAAACTTTTAGTTTAGCTCAGCTGTTTTCAGTGGAATTAAACAGGCCCTTACTATATTTATGTTTGTAACTTTGAAGTTATTAATCTGAAATTGATAAGTTCGTTGAACAAAATTGAATTAAAGTACATACAAAATACCGATTGAAAAGTCATTGACCTAAACATTAAAGTAAAATTAAATTTAAAATAAGTCCAAAAGAACATAGTCTTATTATGTTTACTACTTCATATGAAGTATCATAACATCTTATTCATTATCATGTCATGATAAGAAAATCCTTTTGCTTAACAAAGCTTCAGAGTTTATAATCTAAAAGTAGACATCATTTTTTTTTTTTTTTTGTGGATAAAATTTTAATTAGAATATTAAGGAAATATATAACACAAAAAACAAAAATTTCACAAGTATAAGCAATATTCAAAGGACAAGAGTCAATAAACGATAATTTAATTTTTGAAAGAAGCATGAAGAGGTACCTAAAAATGGAAAGCGACAGCAAAAATGTTGTTAAAAAAATTAAAGCGTAGAAATATTAAAAGCCTAATATAATTGAGAAAAAGAATAAAGAAGAAAATCAAAGAAAAAAAAAAAAAGAATCGTAGCATCACGTTAGTAGAAAGTTGGAAGTGATGATAGCGGTGGGTAGTGGTTGGTAGCTTGAGTTACGCTCAGATAGTGTACCTAACTTTGTCTTCTTCTTTCTTCTTTTGTTTTTTTGTCGGATTTTTTTTACCCTACCTTATTCTATATATATATCCTATTATCCATTTTCTTCTCATTTATTGGTCCACTTTGTGTGTATCACTGTTTTACGAATATTAATTTTACTACCTCTATTGTTTATTAGTTGCAACACTATTTAGATCGGATCAGATCGGTCTGATTGAACACGATTGCAACTAATAAGAATGGAGCTAGTATTAGATATTGTACTTTGTAATATTTTTGTATATATATTCTTTTTTGTTACTTGTTATTAGACTCGTTTAATTTCCCATTCTCATTTAGATTATAATATTTATTAGTGAAAAACTTATAAATTAAACCTTTTAGATCATAGACAAATAGATTATACTTTCTTTTAGCTAGGTCGAAATATTGTATATACCATATTTTACTTATTATGGCTTGATAAATGTTGTTGTCAAAATTTAAAACCAATGAAATTAAAGTAGGTGTAACTTTACAACAAAAAAATCAAATTGAAGAATAAAATATATCAAACTAAGGGCCTGTTTACTTCAACTGAAAACAACTGAACTGAAAGTTTTTTATGAAGGATTAATGATTAGCAAAATTAAAAAAGAGGTGAACTGAACTGATTTTAAGGTGAAGTAAACAGGCCATAACACTTCAATTAGAGGTATGAGAGTCAATTCCATTAACTAAGAAAAAACTAAGGGATAAGTATAAATAAGAATCACCCCTATAAATAATTGTTTATAGGGTGAGATCATACGTATGATGAAACGAAAATTAATTTTTTAAAATGCTAAAATAGTCAAATAGATGACATGATGAGATGAGTCCCAATTCTAGAAGAATAGGCAAGCTTACAAACCATGCATGTTACACTTACCTAACTTGTTTCGTACTTTGCTTAACTGTTTATTTTATAATAAAGGTCAATTCTATGATAAACTAACAAATAACAAATTAGTGAATAACAATCTATGATATGTGGTTTGTTATGGAAATACGAGAGAAGTACGTTAGATCTACACTTTGGATATATACAACCTAGTATTATTTTATAATACACTTTCACATCATAATAAATAAACATATAAATATAATAATAATAACAATAATAAAGAAATTATTATTATAATTGTAATAATTATAATTAACAAAAAAAATTTTGAATACTTCTTTGGGGAAGGTGTCAACCAATAGGTCNGTAGCTTGAGTTACGCTCAGATAGTGTACCTAACTTTGTCTTCTTCTTTCTTCTTTTGTTTTTTTGTCGGATTTTTTTTACCCTACCTTATTCTATATATATATCCTATTATCCATTTTCTTCTCATTTATTGGTCCACTTTGTGTGTATCACTGTTTTACGAATATTAATTTTACTACCTCTATTGTTTATTAGTTGCAACACTATTTAGATCGGATCAGATCGGTCTGATTGAACACGATTGCAACTAATAAGAATGGAGCTAGTATTAGATATTGTACTTTGTAATATTTTTGTATATATATTCTTTTTTGTTACTTGTTATTAGACTCGTTTAATTTCCCATTCTCATTTAGATTATAATATTTATTAGTGAAAAACTTATAAATTAAACCTTTTAGATCATAGACAAATAGATTATACTTTCTTTTAGCTAGGTCGAAATATTGTATATACCATATTTTACTTATTATGGCTTGATAAATGTTGTTGTCAAAATTTAAAACCAATGAAATTAAAGTAGGTGTAACTTTACAACAAAAAAATCAAATTGAAGAATAAAATATATCAAACTAAGGGCCTGTTTACTTCAACTGAAAACAACTGAACTGAAAGTTTTTTATGAAGGATTAATGATTAGCAAAATTAAAAAAGAGGTGAACTGAACTGATTTTAAGGTGAAGTAAACAGGCCATAACACTTCAATTAGAGGTATGAGAGTCAATTCCATTAACTAAGAAAAAACTAAGGGATAAGTATAAATAAGAATCACCCCTATAAATAATTGTTTATAGGGTGAGATCATACGTATGATGAAACGAAAATTAATTTTTTAAAATGCTAAAATAGTCAAATAGATGACATGATGAGATGAGTCCCAATTCTAGAAGAATAGGCAAGCTTACAAACCATGCATGTTACACTTACCTAACTTGTTTCGTACTTTGCTTAACTGTTTATTTTATAATAAAGGTCAATTCTATGATAAACTAACAAATAACAAATTAGTGAATAACAATCTATGATATGTGGTTTGTTATGGAAATACGAGAGAAGTACGTTAGATCTACACTTTGGATATATACAACCTAGTATTATTTTATAATACACTTTCACATCATAATAAATAAACATATAAATATAATAATAATAACAATAATAAAGAAATTATTATTATAATTGTAATAATTATAATTAACAAAAAAAATTTTGAATACTTCTTTGGGGAAGGTGTCAACCAATAGGTCATTGGCAGACTTTTTTTTTTTTTTTTTGAGATATTGCAAATTTGCAAGTAAAGTCTACACTGAATTTAATTTGTATAATTGTTTAAGTACTTAAAAAATGCTTAATCAAATTTATACAACTTCTTGTGTGTTTAAGGCAAAATTAATCACTACTTCCTCCGTTTCTTTTTCTTTGTCTCATAATCTCATTTTTTGTGAGAGTTTAGGGTCTGTTTACTTCAGCTAAAAACAACTGAACTGAATTAAACTGAGCTGAGCTGAACTGAAATTTTTTTATGAAGGATTAATGAGCAGCAAAATAAGAGAAGAGCTGAGCTGAACTGAACCGATTGGAGTCGAACTGAACTGAACTGATTTTAAGCTGAAGTAAATAGGCCCTTAGTTGGACAAAGAGAATGAGGTGAAAGCTAAGGAATAACACAAATGGTATATAATTACTACAAAATTATTAGAGGATCATCTCAATCAAAAGTTTAAACTGATGGTTGAAGCTTAGGAATAATTTTTATGCTCTATCATGCTCCCCTCAGACGAGAGCTCGTTGGACTTGAAGTGTGGATGCAACATGGTCCCTCATACCCTGCGCGTTATAATTCCACTTAAAAAGGAGGGGTGAGTGAGGGAACCCATGACATTTGTGTCACGCCAGCGCTGATGCTATATTAGACAATCATCTCAACCAAAAGTTTAAGCTGATGGTTAAGACACAAGAATAGTTTTTATACCCTAAAATATATAACTAATCTTCTAAATAAAGAAAAGATTCATTACAATAATAAAAAAATAATTAGAATAGGATTGATATTGGAAGTGTTAGATTGTGTAAACTCCCCTTAATTAGGGTGATTTCTATTGATCATATTTATAGGGTTACAATGATATAGGATCATATTATGCTAACGATATTATAAATATATTCTACTTTATTTTTAAATATCATATCATAAATATATGAATAGAATATTTTGATGAATATTCTATCTCTATTTGGAAGAAACGAAGAGAGTTGTTAATTTACAAAATATATATTACGTATATGTATTGTCGGTAATAGTCAGAAAGAAAAGGCTTATAATTGGAAATGCAACAAATTGTTGGTGAATAATGCATAATATAGGCAATAGCATGTTCACAATGTACAGCTTTGTACAGGTTACCTGTTCTGTTGTCTTCTACAGAAACTATCCACACAAACTCATCTTCAACAATCAACACTGTCAACTAAGAATATTAACTTTGGTTGGAGATGTATAACTCATTATAAGATAAGGACGACTTTTCAAATATTATTCCGTAATAATATAATTTTTGTATTAACTAGTTAGATGTAAAATTCATATCTAGTAGTTAGAAATTAGAAAATTTTAAATACAGTGAGATTACTTTTTTTTACCAACAAGGTTACATTTATATTATAACATTAACATATTAGTCTCGATCGATACTAATGTAACTTGAGGGTAGTTAATTATATTTAATGCAAATGTATAACAATATAGGGCCCCATATGGCCATATATGTTATGTTGTAGATCGATAAGATCATAAGAGTTCTTATGAATAAGAATTGGAAGAAAGGTTAAATATTTTCATCATCTTAACACCTACTCCTCCGTTTTTTTAATTACAATAAATAAATAATTTATATCTTATAAAAAATACCCATTTATTCCAACTAAAAAAACGGAAGTAGTATTAAATAAAATTATGCTAGAGTGATAGACTATACGTTACTAATTTACTACAGAATCGTATTACTAATATACTTGTAGGATTTTACAGATCAGATTTGGTTTAATTGTTCGACCAAACTAAATTATTTAATGTTTTCCCCTATATGATTATAATTTTACTTTGCTGAGATGATCATTGGAAAGAAGCTGATGAAAATCATTGCACCAACAATATAATATAATAAAAAGGCTCCTAAATTTAGATAGTCGAAAGTCATAATACCTTAACTACCAAGCTAATTAAAACATGGTTAGCTATAGCAATTAGCAAGCTCATACTCTGATAATTAGGTAGAAATAACATGCCTTATACAATATACACTAATTAACCATTTAATTAGTAGTGGGTAGGAAAATAAAATGTATGTTTACTTTAACATGCTTCATACATTAAAAATTAATAGTAAAATTGAGCTATGAACTTAGAATGAAACCAATCACATGCTTCCAGCTAGCTTTTCATGTTGTACTTCTATATACCTATTTATTAGTTTTGCATGGTATGGTCACTATGGTGGTTGGAACTTGGAAGTACAATATGAGTTATATACTCTAATACGGACTACGGAGTACTTAATTTATTTACGTTATTTTTAATTATTTTTTGCATCTATCTACTCTAATTTATGATTATATATTATTATTGTAGCATCTTAGCTTCATCTTTTTGTATGTATGTCAAACAAACTACCTTGTATACTCCGGTACTCCCTCTGTTTCAGGTTAAATTCTTTTAGAATAACTTTGTATGCTCCCTCCGTTCCATTGATTTGGCCAAAGTTTTTGTAAAGGGTGTTTTTTGTTGTTAGTTACACTTTAACTCTTTCCATTTAAACTAAGCATTTTAGTTACTCCAACTTATAAAACACATGAATTTGATTTTTTAAGTCACTCCACTTATATTCCTCATATAAAGTATACGAATCTAATTTTTTATTCCACTTAAACAAAAGATCGAACTCTACTAGCAATTTTCTTAATAATCACGTAAGATTCTAAATGCAACCAACAAAACAAAACTAATGGAACATGTAATAAATACTCTAAATGGAGGATGTGGCATTGTGGCCACTTCAAAAACCACTCTAATTGGGCTTACAAAATTGAAACGATGCAATTTAATGAAGTATTGGTCAAAAGGATTTGTAATTTTTATCAACCCAGAAAGGAGAAAGCCCATGCTATTATATACCTCCACAATTTCGATTCAATTGGGCCGACTAATAGCTGACTATAAAAGTGCTGAAGGCCCTAGATCTGTCAGGGAGAAATTGAAATACTTGCAAATAGGCGTATAAAGATTGTCAAAAGCCCAATCCACAAACCTTTGAAGCCCATTTCACAAAACCTTTGAAATTGAAAGCTTGAACTTTGAAGCTTACATTACCAAAATCATTGTCAAACTCACATTGCAACAAATTACCTTGGTACTTCGTATAAAAATTCAAGACATTGTATCATCAATAAATCTATGATATATAACCATAATACTACGGTTAAGTATTGGAACTAAATAACTGGTATTGGATTTGATAGGTAAAGATCCGATCCCAGTTATATTGGGCCGGTACTGGGTCTTAAACAAGTACCTGGTTGGTACCGAGACTGGGACCAGAACTGGATAATTTTGTACCCAATACTCGGCAGATATCCGGTTGCAAAAGTTTGATACCGGGTACTCGGAACTGGACCTATTTCTCGATGGGTAACTAGTATTGAACCCGTTGCAAGCGGTATTCCACTTTTTTTTTTTTTTTAAGTTTTTCGACATTAGAAATATAAGTTATATAACCCAAATTCAAAATATTGTATTTGATGTTGGTTTTTTTTCCAAAAGAAAAAAGATATTAAAGTATTAATTATTTTAAAAATACCATCGTGTTTATATATCAAAATTGTTTTTGCCTTTAGAAGGGTTGTCTCAAGCGCCACATTCTTTTCAGTTTGTTTTTTTTATACCACCTATATTTTGGGTGCCCACAAGGCTCCCCACAATTGACCCTGGCTTCTAAAACTTTTTAACATCTCTCTTTCAAATCGGTTATTTTTTGAAAGAACGAAAAAACACATTTTTCGATCTCACGGGACATTCTTAACGCCTTTTTCACACCGAATTGCCTAGTTAGGGTTCATATTTTGACCATACGGGTATCCGAAAAGTTTTTGGCATTTTTTTTAACAGGACCTCAGAACCCCTAAAACAATGGATAATAGCTTTTGATTGAGACTTTCGGAGGGGCTGTCCCGAGCTCCGTCTTATTTTTTCCATGTTTTTTGACCTCGTGCTATGGACCACCACAGGAATCCTCACAATTGTTGCGGTCCCTTAATACATCTTACCATCCCTCTTATGACGTTTTCCGGAGAAGGGAAAAACAACCTATTCTAGAACGGTTTAAAACCTTATTTATAAACTCTCTCAAGGCCTTTCTCACCCTGAATCGTTTAGTTTGAGGTCATATTTGATCACATGGACATCCCAAAAAAAATTGGCAATTTTTTTCCAGGACTCTGAAACCCCAAAAGCAGTGGATATCAAACTTTGATTTTTTATTATATTTTTTGACAGGGTTTTATATATAGGTTTAATTTTCCATATATTTTCATACAATGCCATATTTCGAAACATTATGTTAATTACTTTCTTCCTTTTAGATATGCAACACACTAGCTAGTCTTTTAAGCCACCTCCGACCTTAATATAGGTGACCTGATAGTGTATCTTAAGACAGGATACACATTTGATCGATTATAACATTATTACATTAGCTTAATTACGTTATGAAGTTATGAGCATACACTAACCCTTTCTCATCAAATCATTAATTCTTGTTTATATATTTTGTTTTGTTAAAGATCATAAATTATTGTTGGAGTTGTTGGACATTATGTTATACGAGTACTATACATAATTGACTAATTGTACAAGGATAACACTCAAATGCTCAAATAATAATTCAAATTTGGAAAGTGCACACACCATCATCAAATCTTGTGAGTTGTCGTAACCATTGATATTTCAACCATCATCACTTGCATAGATTTATCAATAAAATTGGAAATCATTTTCCATAGTGGATGATAAAGTAGTTCACAAATAGATATCATGGAAACTCCATTACTGGGCCATTTGTGATTTTGTGGGTTGGTGAGTACAAGTTAACCAATTAACTTGTAATAAAATACGATTATACATGTATGCTACTCTCGCTGTTCTTTAAGTGTGTTATATTTTGTTTCCACGATTTTAGTGTACGTGTTTAAACATCGATATTAATTACTAACTATAAAAAGTTGATATAAAAAAATTTACGTTGAGATTTGAGACAATTCTAATAAAATCTCATATGACTATAATTTTTTTATATGTCATAACTATATGTTTAAACTTTACATTAAGTTTATTATGAATATAAAAATTTCCCATTTCTTTACCCAAAATTTCATATTCCAAACATAATAAATAAAAAAAAAAGGAATAGCATAAAAAACAAAAAACCGGTGAGATAAAAAACATTGGTGAAATCTTACCAATTGGGTATGATGATAGAATGTATATGATACAATCGCTTTGTACTTTTTAAATAAAAAATTAGTGAAATCATACCAATTGGGTAACCCTATACATAATGCATGTCATTCATCATAATTTTTAACTGTGTTAGGCCGCCTAAATAGAAACTAATACACCACTTACCTTAATTAACCATAGTACTACATATTCGACTTCTAGATATAAAACAAGGTTCCTTTTGTTATTTTGTGGATTTTAAAACAAAGTTTTACTATTTTTAAATGGGGAATTGTTGGTTAATATTTATTAGAAACATAACTAAAAAATATTGGGGGTATTTTCGTTTTTTGCTTCCACAAGTTTCAAATACTTTGTTATATACCCCTAAAAATACTACTCTTACATTACATCAAAAATTACAAAAATGCCACAATATAAACATAATATGTTTTTAACAAATACTAACTTGATATCCCCTTTTTAAATTTAACAATTAAATTTGATATTTTTAACTAATAAAAAACAATGGCATATAAGTGATATACAAAAGGAAAAATTCATAAAAATAATCCCAACTATGAACATTCACCTAATAAAAGACCAAACTTTGATTAATCCAAAAATGGACCCAACTTTCATGCTAATTTTCCAATTTTGGACCCTCCCTGAATTTTAACCTGTAAAACCAAGTAAATCTTGTTAATTAACCGTTTTTTTCTTAACCGGTTTCGAGTGGAAGGGATGGTTGTGGTGGTGGTTTCGGGTGGTCCTGCTTAAGCAAAAACCGGATAATTATCCAGATTTACTTGATTTTATAAGTTAAAATTTAAGATGGTCCAAAATTGGAAAATGGGTATGAAAGTTGGGTCCATTTTTAGATTAATCAAAGTTCGGTCTTTTATTAGGTGAACGCCTATAATTGAGAATATTTGTATGAATTTTTCCTATACAAAAAGTAAAACATTAGTTTTTTTTTTTTCCTTTGTTAACATGGTAGTTCCCATTTTTTTTATCACTAAAACTCACTCAGAATTGTAAAGTAATTTTCGACTGACTAGTGGATCAACTTACTCATCTCATTGACGACATCGTTCTATCATCATTTGATAAGTGCTTAATATTATCTTAGATTCACCATTTTCATTGTAATAATGACATCAATTGAATGAGTCTACTGGAGATACTAACAAAGATTGTTCTTGTGACTAATATTGTATTAAAATACACCTATGCTGCTTAAACCACTTATGAAAAAATACATCTTATATATTTCAAACAAACTCGTGCATATATTGCGCTGCTTAAACTGAGTTTCCTAGTAATTAACCTTAACCTACATCATACTTCATTCAATTCGCACCACATAATAATTAAGTGGCTTATAAGGTCTCACCATCCTAGTCTTGACCTATATATACTTTGATGATTGTAACTAATTGAAACCTAACTAATTGTACCTACAACAATTATTATTGTCAACGATAATTTAACTAATTAGAATCTAAAGTTAAAGTATACAAAGCATTCCCTACTTCTACTTAACCTACAAAATTAAGGGCCTTAATTAGTTTGCTAAAATTCCGTCAATTAAATTGCCACTTTTTCAAAATTGATTATTGAGTTAGTGACTTGGTGGTAGGTGAAGTGGGGTGTAGGAGGCTAAAATAGAGATGAACATACAGTATGCCTACTTTTTATAGTTTCTACGAACTAATTTTTGGTACTATTCATGCTTTAGTTTTGACTCAATTTGTGCTTAATATGTAAAAAAAAACATAGTCATATAAGTTCTTACTTGATTAATTCCAATTTATATTTTCTAAATATATTATTTTTATTTAAACTTAAGATTAATATTGTAAGTTATGTCTTAAAAGATGCAAAAAAGCAGATATAGCAACTAAAAAAGATATATATATATATATATATATATATATATATATATATAATATAGTATAATATAGTTATTTAAAAATATGTATAATACTTCGCATTAAATATAATAATTAAGTAATAAATAAAATGTAAAAAAATGAAACCTATTAACCTAATGATAGATGAAGTAGAACTTTCAGAATAACATAGAAACTAATTTTGAGGTGTCTATTTTTATCAATTTTTTTAGTTAACTTTAAAGCAATTTTGGCACTTGCACTAGCTTTATTAAAATTATGTAAGGGACCAGATTTGGTATTCCATTTGTGCTTTTCCTTTACATCTTTGTTAGGTAAACCTAGTTTTAGGTATATACTCCTTAAATTGTTTCCTTAGATTGATTTATTTACTAAATATCATTATGCATTTGTACTTAAATATGTACTCCGTAGTATTTTTTTTTTTTTTTNGACTAGTGGATCAACTTACTCATCTCATTGACGACATCGTTCTATCATCATTTGATAAGTGCTTAATATTATCTTAGATTCACCATTTTCATTGTAATAATGACATCAATTGAATGAGTCTACTGGAGATACTAACAAAGATTGTTCTTGTGACTAATATTGTATTAAAATACACCTATGCTGCTTAAACCACTTATGAAAAAATACATCTTATATATTTCAAACAAACTCGTGCATATATTGCGCTGCTTAAACTGAGTTTCCTAGTAATTAACCTTAACCTACATCATACTTCATTCAATTCGCACCACATAATAATTAAGTGGCTTATAAGGTCTCACCATCCTAGTCTTGACCTATATATACTTTGATGATTGTAACTAATTGAAACCTAACTAATTGTACCTACAACAATTATTATTGTCAACGATAATTTAACTAATTAGAATCTAAAGTTAAAGTATACAAAGCATTCCCTACTTCTACTTAACCTACAAAATTAAGGGCCTTAATTAGTTTGCTAAAATTCCGTCAATTAAATTGCCACTTTTTCAAAATTGATTATTGAGTTAGTGACTTGGTGGTAGGTGAAGTGGGGTGTAGGAGGCTAAAATAGAGATGAACATACAGTATGCCTACTTTTTATAGTTTCTACGAACTAATTTTTGGTACTATTCATGCTTTAGTTTTGACTCAATTTGTGCTTAATATGTAAAAAAAAACATAGTCATATAAGTTCTTACTTGATTAATTCCAATTTATATTTTCTAAATATATTATTTTTATTTAAACTTAAGATTAATATTGTAAGTTATGTCTTAAAAGATGCAAAAAAGCAGATATAGCAACTAAAAAAGATATATATATATATATATATATATATATATATATATATAATATAGTATAATATAGTTATTTAAAAATATGTATAATACTTCGCATTAAATATAATAATTAAGTAATAAATAAAATGTAAAAAAATGAAACCTATTAACCTAATGATAGATGAAGTAGAACTTTCAGAATAACATAGAAACTAATTTTGAGGTGTCTATTTTTATCAATTTTTTTAGTTAACTTTAAAGCAATTTTGGCACTTGCACTAGCTTTATTAAAATTATGTAAGGGACCAGATTTGGTATTCCATTTGTGCTTTTCCTTTACATCTTTGTTAGGTAAACCTAGTTTTAGGTATATACTCCTTAAATTGTTTCCTTAGATTGATTTATTTACTAAATATCATTATGCATTTGTACTTAAATATGTACTCCGTAGTATTTTTTTTTTTTTTTAAGTATTAGGAAGTCATAAAAGCAAGTGAATAAGCGATGAGAGTTGATTTTAGATCACTCGGTTAAACCGATAGGGAAGCTCTAACCAATTGAGCTATTCTCAGTCTCTTTGTAATTAAGTGCACGTATTGATAAAAGCCATACAACAATAAACAATTAGCTTGAGTGGCATTTGCTAGTTGCTACAACCTCTTTGTTTAATTATGTAGTATTAATAAAATTAGACCGTCCAAATCACAATTTCACAGGTACGGTGCTTATTATAATTAAGCTCTATTATTTGGTCTGCTTCAATCATAAATCCTTAATTAGCATTTCGCCTCGTTCATTTGTTGAAAATGAGGGTATATTTTTGTCTCAAGCTAATTTTATATGTATTGGTAGTTTGAAAAACGTATAAGCACCTAATTGTACTGTATATAATCCGTAGTTTTATTGAAAACAACTGCCTTTAGCAATTTGAGGTGATTAATTTATTGTCTATAATTAATAATTAATAATTAATAATTAATTAAGTTTGATTTGCACCCATATACAGTTTGTGGTCGTAGATAGAGGATCACAAGATGTTAATACTACGTATGAAAGATATATCCATTTACTCAGCAAAAAATATTTGTAATACGCTGGAATAAGACCTTTTATTTACTATTAACAATTTAGCTAAAGTATTCCGCAAAATAATACAATATAAATAGTCATTGATAGTAAAAATGAGGCTTAGGACAACGTCATGATATACGTATACTTTGTATATGTGTATTTGTTTAAAAAGATATACGAGTAATGTATAATACTAGTATCGTTTCTGTGTAATGCACATTTAAAATAATGTAAAATTTAATTGTTAATATTTAATAATAACAATAATTTTATATTGATAATTTTTTAAAATAAGATTTGTAAATTATTGTATTTTTAAAATACAATGTAATAATAGCACCAAAAAAATACTTTGTAATTATAAATCATACATAAGCATAAATTGATTATTTTATAAAAAAATATATTAAGATATTTCATATTGTAATGAACATAAGTTATTATTATCTATGTCATCCTATTACTCAATATAATAAAATAAATGTAATTTAACATTGTCTTGCCTTTTCTAATTATGAAAAAAAAAATAACAATTGAAATAAAATGTTCTAGCAGTAATAAAAGATGGTAGATCATAATGGAAAATAAGGTAGATATTATAAATTCAAACGTAAAACAATATAAATTAAGAAATTAAACTTTTAAAATAACCATTCAGATATAAGTTAATTATATATATGTAACAAAATCCTAATTTCAAGTACATATAAAAAAGAAAAATAAATAAATGTGTAATTTAGGTGCCGGAAAAAGCGAGGGGAGTTTATTAAGAAGGAAAACAAATTTAATGACATCCACTCAAGTAATATATATAGATATAGATTAGTTAAACACAATTTAGTACACATTACCAGGCTGCTGAGCTCAATTATAAAGACATTAGAAGCTGACCATATTATTCTAATATAGTCAAGAGCCCATAAAGAGAAGAACTCCTTGAAAAGCACCTTTTGCCACTCTATATAAAGAGGTAGACATATACATAGTCATAAGATAATTGAGCTCATAAAAAGCTTAAGCAATAAAACACCCACCATATAACTAATTAAAATCATGGATTATTACACAATCTTATTAGTTTTAGTCTCTCTAATATGGGTTATTTTGCATTATACAAAGCTCATTTCAACTTCATCAAAACTCACTGCTTCAAACAACAATCCAAGGCTTCCACCGGGGCCGAAACCGGTACCAATCCTAGGGAATTTACCTCACCTAGGCAAATCTCCTCATCGTTACCTAGCTAATGTAGCTAAAACATATGGTCCGTTAATATCTCTTAAATTCGGAAGTATAACAACCATTGTAGTATCCTCATCTGTAGTAGCCAAAGAAATGTTCCAAAAACATGACCTTACACTATCTAGTAGGCAAGTTTCAGCCGCGGTACGTGCAAATGGACATGAAAAATGCTCCGTAGCATGGTTGCCTGTGTGCCCAAAATGGCGCGCCTTAAGAAAACTTTCAGCCCTACAACTGCTCTCATCACAAAGGCTAGACGCGAGCCAAGCCCTTAGACAAGCCAAAATGTGTCAACTTATGGAGCATGTTAATGCATGTTGTGAAGCAAAGAGTGAAATTGATGTTGGTGGTGTTGCATTTACAACCTCCCTTAACTTGTTGTCGAACACGTTCTTTTCGTTTGATTTGGCTAGCTATAGCTCTAGTGATTCCGGGGAGTTTAAGGAGCTTGTGTGGAAGATTATGGAGGAAATTGGTAAGCCAAATTTGGTGGATTGTTTTCCTATATTAAGGTTCTTAAGTGTGTTTAGTGTTAATAATAAGTTAATGGGGTATGGAAATAAGCTTAATGAACTTTTTGAGGATATCATTGAAAAAAGGCTCAAAAATTCTGGTGTTAAGGGTGATGTGTTGGATACACTTCTTAAACACATTGAAGGAAGTGATCAAACTGAGTTGGATCTTGGTGATATTAAGCATCTTCTCATGGTAAGTCCGATCCATTATTATGTTCTCTTAATTATTATACGGAGTAGCATTTTTGTTTTTGTTTTGATTTAATCATTTTGCATAACATGGATCATCTTGATTTTATTTAAAATTAAACTTAATTATAAAGTATATATTAAACAATCCAAATTTTAGGTTGTTAATAATGCTTTATTATGGATGGGATAATGATCAACTAACATGCCTTCATGGCTAAGTTGAAGTATAACTATATAAATTAACTAATTATTACTTAGTCAATCTAGAAGTGGGACACCAGCCAACAACTCTATAGCACTCAAAAGGAGTGGGACAACAGATTTAGACTCGACTAACTAATATTAGTAGCTTCACACAAGTTTAGAATATATAAAAAAATGTTAATCCTCGTACCCCTAACAAGTTGTTACTTGCTAGTGATGTATAAAAAACTATACAACTTTAAAAATATAGATGAAAGGTCTTGAAAGAAGTAGATGTAAAAGGTTAAGGGTCAGTATGTAGTATGTAGTCTTACCAAATATATAGTGGATTATTATTTATTGTAATCTTTTTTTTATGACAGGATTTCTTTACGGCGGGAACAGATACTACCTCTAGTAGTTTGGAATGGGCGATGACAGAACTCTTACATAGCCCGGAAAAAATGGTGAAGGCTCAAGCTGAGCTAGAACAAGTGCTAGGTGATAAGAAGGTGGTCGGAGAATCCGATATTGCAAAGCTACCTTATTTGCAAGCCGTAGTAAAGGAGACATTACGGATGCACCCACCAACTGTGTTTTTATTACCACGTAAAGCAAAAAACGATGTTGAATTGTATGGTTATATTGTACCCAAAGATGCACAAATATTTGTTAATCTTTGGGCTATTTCGCGAGATCCTAGTCATTGGGAAAATCCTGATTTGTTTTCACCCGAAAGATTTCTTGATCGCGAAATTGATATGAAGGGACAAGATTTCGGACTTATACCTTTTGGAGCAGGACGTAGAATATGTCCGGGAGATGCATTGGCAATTCGAATGTTGAATCTTATGTTGGGAAGTCTACTTCATGGGTTCAATTGGAAGGTTGGAGATGGGCTAAAACCCGAAGATTTGGATATGAGTGACAAATTTGGTATCACCATACAAAAAGCAATAGCTCTTCGTGCTATTCCAATCACAAAGTGAATGGAAAGCGAGTAAAACTAAAATAACTAAAGTATGAAAGAAATTGAAACATAAGATGGACTTATTGCCATCTATGTATAATAAGGCAATGATTTCATTCAACTAATGTTTTATTACTCTATTACGTACTTAATGATGAACTCCAAAATAAGGATTCACATATACAACATCAATTTGAACTTCATTTGGTTTACTCTTGGTGCTTTCTTGTTATAAAAAGAGAGATAGAAAACTGATAGGGTTGCACATAATTTAGCAAAAGTATGTTCTTTTTTCAAATTATTATTATTATTATTGTTTACAAAAATATTATTATACCACGTAAGTGGATTATCATTGACAAAAAAAATAAAAATGTATTACTGGTTTTTATTTCATAAAATATAAACTACCAATAACGTTTTTAATTTATTAGTAGATTAATATCAAAATTATTACTATGTCATTACTCCATAGTTGAAAATCATTAATAATCCGTAGTTAAAAATTAATAGTCATAGTTAATCAATAAAAATCATAGTAAAAAAACAATAATCATAATTAAAAATCAATAGTTAAAAATCAATAAACCATAATTAAAAATCATTAATCCATAATAAAAACTTTTAATTCAGTTCAGCTCCAATCAGTTCAGTTCAGCTCACCTCAGTTCAGTTAAGCTGTTTTCAGATGAACTAAACAAGTCCTTATGAATGAATTATTAATTAATTAATAAGATACTCTCTTTTCCAGATGTTATTAAACGATGCATGTTATGTCTTGTAACGTTGAAGCCTTGAAGGTTTAATCAAGCAATTAACGAATTGAAGCAGTTAATAGAATTGTGGATCGTTTGAACTCTCTTTGTCATTCGTCAATTAATTTTAGTGAATACTAATGATAAAAGAGTAAAAGTTGTACTACTTGTTTGACGATGTCAATTTTACAACTGGTTTTACCTGGCTATCTTGCTAGGCAATCAAATGAGAATCATTTTTATGCCTTTGGTTGTACTTTGCTAGGTACAATCGGTAATATCAAGAAATTTGTCAAATAGTTTCTATAAGATGTTTGATCTATCTAGGTAGTAGTATTTGTAACATGCATTTAGGTCCTGTTGTTTTGGACTTAAATTTTTGGCATTTCAGTTCAGTCCAGCTCTATTCGATTTAGTTTAGTTCAATTCAGTTCAGTTCAACTCATTTCCATTATAATTACTACTTCATTTCAATCCACTTCAATTCAGTTTAGCTCACTTCAGTTCAGTTATCCACTTATAGTTGAACTTGCCATTTTGCGCTATGTAAAAAAAAAAATTATGGCTTATCAATCTATCAAAACTATTTTATGGAATGTTAATTAGGGACAAACTTATTATTATTACATATATATTAGTATATTACAGAGTATATTCCGATTACATTAGAATTTTACGGTACATTAGCAACCGGGCAATCTAGCTTCTTTTCATTAAATTTTTTTGTTGGTGCAAATCTTTTAATTAAATTTAATTTATATCAAATAGCGATTTAGAAGTTTGTCCTCACGAAATTGGTAGTTGCATTAACCTAATTCTCAAAAGTCAAATTACTTTCATCATACTCTTAACTGGATGAGTTGAGTCTTGAAGCATTAATTACGCTATACTCAAGCATACAATCTGGTAATAGTTTTTTTTTTTTTTGGTGCGCTAAGGTAGGCGGGTGAGAATCAATCTTAATATCTCCTGAAAACGAAAGAGAAGTTTTAACCACTTAAACTACCCTTCACGGTTAATAGTATGTGCAGATTATATGGACTTCGTGTCTTGTATTTGTTACTTTTATGAAGTATAGTGAAAATATTTTAATTTTAGTACCTTATGTTTTCTAGGAAACTAAGTATTGGTACCTACTAACAGATTCCGTCAAAAAATCCGTCAAGTGAGGCCCACCAACGACTGTATTTTTAATTTTTTTCACCTTTTCTCCTTCTCTTTCCTCCAAAAAACATTTTTTCTCTATATATTATACTCCATTAAACGTTCATTTAACCTATATTATACTCAATTAAACTTTTATTTAATCTGAAAATTTTACTTGAAATCAATTCTTTAATTCTCTACGTAAGTGAAGAACAAACAATAATCAACACAAGTACACAAATTAGATTAACTACTCAAAAGTTATTGTTCTAATTGATTTGAAGTTTTTCACTTGATTTGAGGGTTTATTAAATGATTCAAAAGTGATAAATCCAATCTTTCTCTCATGATAAGTGTAGTAACAAACAATCATTAAAGTAGTACACAAATTAGATTAACCTTCCAAAAATGAGGGTTCTAATTGATTTGGAGTTATTCTATTGATTGGTAATGTTCACTTAATTTGTAAAATTTGGGATTTTGGGGTTATTCCATTGATATCCAAAATTCGGGAAGAAAAAATTAAGGTTCAAATAAGGATTTTAGAGTTGATTATGAAAAAAAAGTTGTAAAATTAAAGAGATGGTTAAGAAAATAATCAAGTTTAGTTGAAAAAAGGAAGGTAGTGACCTTAATTAGCGAAAAGTGGACCCACCCAACGGAGTTTTTAACAGAATCTGTTAGTGGTACTGATTTTTGTGTTTTTTGGAAAAATAAGGCACTAAAATTAAAAAATAAAAAACATCAGGTATTAAAATTCAAAAATTATAAAATGTAGTACTAATATACAAAAAAAAACTATTATAAAATTATAAACCTATGATAAATGTATGTTCAATTGTCAATTTTTGTAGCTGTCAATTTGCCCCATAAGGCCATACTGACAAATATTGATTTAAAAGTCAAAAATGAGACATAAATAGCCGGTTAGCCGCTGCCCCTCTCCTTTGGTCAAGCGGCTTTGTATTTTTCGTTTTACACATGTGATGAAGACTTGAAGCTAATTAAGCAAAGATACCTTTTTATGAACCAATGAATCTGCCCGTCAACTAAATCAACAAAAATGAACCAATGAACCCTAGCCATCTATGTCCCACCCTCTTGCCGGCCATTTCCATCGCTAAAGCTTTAGTTTTTGGATATCTTCCCAAACTAAAATAGGCAATGTTCTTTCAAAATGTTGTAGAGTCCTATTTGGTAAGATTACTATACTAGTTATTTCCACAAAATTATATATTAATTGAATTTAAATACATAATAGTTTAATTACGCCATAGAAAATCTACAAGTAATTGGTTGTTGGTGTAAGTGATGATTGGGATTATACTTAGTAGGAGACCCGTGTTTGATCCCTACAATAATAATTGAGGAGATTAAAACCTAACCATCTAGAAATGAGCCTCTGATCCGGACCAGTATAAAGGGTGAACCGGGTGAAACACCAATATATATATATATGAAGATCAGAGGTTCAATTGAGAACCCTTTTTACATGAGAACCGTGTGAACTACGTCAAAACTCCTTTATTCAATTATTTATTTATTTTTTTACTTTTCTAGGTGTTATGGTGTTACTTTATATTTATTTTAATAATAACAAGGTATAAACATTTATTTCATGCAAGTGTTTTAAGCTATCATATAAAATTGACTTATAAGTAGTAACTACGACAACCTAAATAGTATACGATTTTCAAAAGCCTTGTTTAAATTGAAAACTAAGGGTAAACCTAGTTATAATACATTGNAATTCTTTAATTCTCTACGTAAGTGAAGAACAAACAATAATCAACACAAGTACACAAATTAGATTAACTACTCAAAAGTTATTGTTCTAATTGATTTGAAGTTTTTCACTTGATTTGAGGGTTTATTAAATGATTCAAAAGTGATAAATCCAATCTTTCTCTCATGATAAGTGTAGTAACAAACAATCATTAAAGTAGTACACAAATTAGATTAACCTTCCAAAAATGAGGGTTCTAATTGATTTGGAGTTATTCTATTGATTGGTAATGTTCACTTAATTTGTAAAATTTGGGATTTTGGGGTTATTCCATTGATATCCAAAATTCGGGAAGAAAAAATTAAGGTTCAAATAAGGATTTTAGAGTTGATTATGAAAAAAAAGTTGTAAAATTAAAGAGATGGTTAAGAAAATAATCAAGTTTAGTTGAAAAAAGGAAGGTAGTGACCTTAATTAGCGAAAAGTGGACCCACCCAACGGAGTTTTTAACAGAATCTGTTAGTGGTACTGATTTTTGTGTTTTTTGGAAAAATAAGGCACTAAAATTAAAAAATAAAAAACATCAGGTATTAAAATTCAAAAATTATAAAATGTAGTACTAATATACAAAAAAAAACTATTATAAAATTATAAACCTATGATAAATGTATGTTCAATTGTCAATTTTTGTAGCTGTCAATTTGCCCCATAAGGCCATACTGACAAATATTGATTTAAAAGTCAAAAATGAGACATAAATAGCCGGTTAGCCGCTGCCCCTCTCCTTTGGTCAAGCGGCTTTGTATTTTTCGTTTTACACATGTGATGAAGACTTGAAGCTAATTAAGCAAAGATACCTTTTTATGAACCAATGAATCTGCCCGTCAACTAAATCAACAAAAATGAACCAATGAACCCTAGCCATCTATGTCCCACCCTCTTGCCGGCCATTTCCATCGCTAAAGCTTTAGTTTTTGGATATCTTCCCAAACTAAAATAGGCAATGTTCTTTCAAAATGTTGTAGAGTCCTATTTGGTAAGATTACTATACTAGTTATTTCCACAAAATTATATATTAATTGAATTTAAATACATAATAGTTTAATTACGCCATAGAAAATCTACAAGTAATTGGTTGTTGGTGTAAGTGATGATTGGGATTATACTTAGTAGGAGACCCGTGTTTGATCCCTACAATAATAATTGAGGAGATTAAAACCTAACCATCTAGAAATGAGCCTCTGATCCGGACCAGTATAAAGGGTGAACCGGGTGAAACACCAATATATATATATATGAAGATCAGAGGTTCAATTGAGAACCCTTTTTACATGAGAACCGTGTGAACTACGTCAAAACTCCTTTATTCAATTATTTATTTATTTTTTTACTTTTCTAGGTGTTATGGTGTTACTTTATATTTATTTTAATAATAACAAGGTATAAACATTTATTTCATGCAAGTGTTTTAAGCTATCATATAAAATTGACTTATAAGTAGTAACTACGACAACCTAAATAGTATACGATTTTCAAAAGCCTTGTTTAAATTGAAAACTAAGGGTAAACCTAGTTATAATACATTGTTAATTAGTGATTGCAACTTTTAGATGTATTTAATACAGTCGTTATTCAGTAGTTCTCACGGTTCTCATGCAAAGAGGGTTCTCATGGAATCCTCACCCTATATATATTTGTATGTACCCTCTTAACGACTTTTTGTACCCCTTTTTGTAGTTTCACGGCTTTTAACAAACATGAGGTTCTCAGTGGATCCCTAATATATATTACCCTCTTTTTTTAGTTGCAATAAATGAATATTTTATCTCTCATAAAAAAATACCCGTTTATTGCAACTAAAAAACAAAAAGAGGGAGTATATATATGCTAGTAATTTGCTCTGGTGCCAAATCCATTTTTGGTTTCACGCATACAACTCGAGAATTAAGGTTTTCGTTTGACACCAATCACCTTAAATGAGTAGGTGTTAAACTATTAAAAATTTGAATCACAGAGAAAATAAAAGTATTATTTTTTGGGGTAAATGCTAAATATAATTTAAGCTAAAAATTACCTGAAAATGAGTTCCTATCAAACATAACATCCTAATTTAAGGTGCTAAAATTTTCGGCCACCTTAACAATCATCTAAATTTAGCTACTTTAATTTATCAATTTTCAACCCCATTTCATTCCATTTGTTCCCAAACGTAGCTTGAATCATTCCAAGCTAAACTTCAGTCAATATGCAAAGATGCATCGATCTTCATTTTCTAACCGATAGTCTTATCATAGTTTTCTTATTAATACAAATGATTATTGAGCAAAGGAGATAGTTACACGTACTCTATATATTCATGAATGATAAAGAAGAGAGGTGGTCTTAGAAGATAGATCATAGATACACGTACTATTCAACTAAGTTGCGTTGACCATGCATACTACCTTACTTTTCAAACTAAAACAACCCTATTAATTGGTACATACATGATACATAATATGATATACTTGTTTAAAGAAAATGACATAAAAAGTATCTTATATTTCTTCATCTTCATACGTGATTGACAATATTATATTCATCTACTCACTAATTTAAACAATATATAAAGCCATACATCACCAAATTGTTTAGCAACGTACTTCTAAGTTGCCAATTTACCACACGTCCAAAGTAACAAATACAAAAAATCACCAATGGATTATTATTCCACAACATTGCTTATTTTAATTCCGTTTGTTTGGGTTTTTATTTATGTTTTCAACCTCAAATCAACACTAATTAATAAATCAACTAGTAAAGCTAGGCTTCCTCCGGGGCCTAAACCAGTACCAATTCTAGGAAATTTGCCTCATCTTGGTGATAAGCCTCATCGTACGTTGGCTAACTTAGCCAAAACTTATGGCCCCTTAATGTCTCTTAAATTCGGAAGTATCACAACCATTGTTGTTTCTTCGTCTCAAGTAGCTAAGGAAATGTTTCAAAAACATGACCTTACACTTTCTAGTAGGCAAATTTCTGCAGCGGTGCGTGCCAATGGGCATGAAAAATTTTCCGTTGTATGGTTGCCTGTTTCTCCAAAATGGAGAATGTTGAGAAAAATATCGGCCATTCAATTGTTCTCCACGCAAAGGCTTGATGCAAGTCAAGCATTGCGACACGAAAAAGTCTCTAAACTTATGGAATATGTACAAAAATGTTGTATGGCAGGGGAAGCAATTGATGTTGGAGGAGTAGCATTTACAACTTCGCTTAATTTGTTGTCTAACACGTTCTTTTCGTTCGATATGGCTAGCTATAACTCAAGTGATTCAGGGGAGTTTAAAGATATTGTGTGGAAGATTATGGAGGAAATTGGAAAACCTAATTTGGTGGATTGTTTTCCAATGTTAAGATTTTTAAGTGTGTTTTTTGTGAACTATAAGTTGATGAGCTATGGTAATAAATTAAATAAGGTTTTTGAAGATATCATAAAAAATAGGCTTAAAGGGTCTAGTGTAATTGGAAGTGTTGGTGATGTGTTGGAAACCCTTCTTAAACTCGTAAAGGAGAATGAGTTAAGTCTAGATGATACTAAGCATCTTCTCATGGTGAGTTTATTTAATTTGTGCTTTACAAAAACTGTTTGGTATGAATTACAAAATCCGAAAATATATGATAAATATAAAGGTACATGCAGTATGGATAAAAATCAATAATAACCAAAAGCAAAAAAATCAAACATTGTACATGTCATGGTACATTGAAATAAACAAATTACTAACTTGATTAATAAAATTATTTTAATGTTTAATTAGTTCTACGAGTACACAATGGCATGGATTTTTGCATGGTACATGAAAATCAATGTCGAGTTAACTATATATAAATGCTTCATGCATGTGATACAGGATTTTTTTACCGCGGGGACGGACACTACCTCGAGCACATTAGAATGGGCAATGACAAAACTATTGCGAAACCCTGAAAAAATGGCAAAAGTTCAAGCAGAATTGGAACAAGTGATAGGTAAGAACAAGGTACTTGAGGAATCTGACATTTCAAAGCTTCCTTACTTACAAGCCGTGGTGAAGGAGACATTAAGGATGCACCCACCAACTGTATTCCTAATACCACGTAAAGCTGACAATGATGTTGAATTGAATGGTTATACCGTGCCAAAGAATGCACAAATATTTGTTAACCTTTGGGCTATTTCACGAGATCCTAGTCATTGGAAAAACCCTGAAGTATTTTCACCTGAGAGGTTTTTAGAGTGCGAAATTGATATGAAAGGACAAGATTTCGGACTTATTCCATTTGGTGCAGGGAGAAGAATGTGCCCTGGAGATATGTTGGCAATTCGGATGTTGAATCTTATGTTGGGGAGTCTTCTTCATGGATTTAATTGGAAGGTTGGAAATGGAATAAGGCCAGAAGATTTAGATATGAACGATAAGTTTGGAGTTACTATACAAAAAGCAAAATCTTTGTTCGTTATTCCAATGCCAAAGTAAAGGAGGAAATAAACTATAAACGAACAATTTAACTATATAAGCTAATGAACATGGTAATAAGGAGTGTGGTATAATAATGTGTTTCTTCTTTGCCAAAAAAATGTGTTTCTCGGTTATATGTAGACTCCATTACAAGGAATTATGTATGCGACTTTACTATACATATTTGTAAGCTCGGATGTTACACATTTAGGGAGTACTTCATAAGTATTTCTCATCAACCTTCTATTTGACCATTGTTGTTTTCAATATTTAAAAATACTATCGGCATCTTACTTGTTTTCTGTAACTTAATTATGTTAACATTTAATTTACTAAACATATACTCGCAAAGTATTGGTGTTATAAAGAAAACATTAACCTTTTTTTTTTTTTTTTTAATGTAACCAAAACAAGTATAAAGATTCATTTAATATATTTAAGATGAATGTCAAAATCATGCATGAGATTAATGTAATCAATTTTTGAACCAATCGACCAGATTTATTTAACTATATAAGGTTAGACACATTTAGCACCTTATATAGTACTCTTATATCTATGCTTAACATTTTCCTAATTATGATCAACTAATGCTTTATACGTATGAGTATATGAACTATGTACTAAATGATACTATGAAGTTCCACTTAACTTAATAATTTAACAATGATGAGAATCTTATCTTAGCTTAAAAAAATGCTTAAAAGTTAAAATCCAGCACCAAACATCACTCATACATTCCTCTTTAAAATTTGCAATAGTACATGTCCTAACATTATTTTTTGTTTTGTTTCCAAACAGATCATTAGTCATCAAACAATGTTCCCCCTTTTGGGTTAACCTAACCTCATGCAAGGTGTTACACGAGTGTACCACTATAAAAAAGCCTTAATTAAAATAAACATTAACAGCCCACTAAAAAAGGCTTTATAATCTTTGGATAACCCAAATATAAAAATAGGAGGGCCCAATTGAGGAACAACTTGTTTAAACTATTAATCTATCATCATGCCTAAAAACTTTGTGAAAAAGAAAATGAACTTTTTTATGTTAAGAGCTAATCCTTGAATATTCATCTAATCTTTACTTGAAAATGCTCTCAAACAAATAAAAATAAATGATAAATAAGTCAAATGGTTTCGAATAATTTTAGTTATGTAAAAAACAAAGGCTAATAACAAGTAATAAGTAAAACATAAAATTATTCCTATTAAGATAAATTTAGTTACGTAAATTAAGTTGAATTGATTAAAAGACGACAAAGGTTTGCAGAGGTATCAAAGATTCGAAGATATTGTAACCGTTACGGTCAAGATTAGAATGTACTCCCTCTATTTTTTTAGATGCAACAATTCACTTTTCACACTTGCCGAGGCACATTTTTAACAATTTATAACTCTAATTATATATTTGTATAAATTATAGAAACTATATATTAATAAAGTGCATGCTAAGACGAATCAAACGAGATCCATATTGACTATAATACTCTTTATACATTGATTATAAAATTAAATCAAAGCTTAAAAGATGAATAGTGCAACTTTTGAAATGCTGCAACTAAAAAAACCGGAGGTAGTATTTAATAGCAATAGTAGAACATAAACAAAATATAAAAAAAAGTATTTGGCAAATAGTGAATAGCTCTCATTCAAATTAGAGAGTAAATAATGTTATTTTGAACTAAAATTTGAATTGAAATAAACAAAACTTTTTCAATCATGACAGATCGAAGAGTTACAGATATAACATCTTATAGAATTTGTTGGTCTTCGATTTCTAAAATACACGTGAAAGATCAAACCAAGTAGTACTTGATGAGTTAGTGTGATGATAATGACAAATTTACATCTCTACTTCCCTACGAATTGCTATTCCTCATTGAGAGAATCAGAGAATTCCTTCGTAAAGATGATGATTTCCGTAGTGCAGTTAAGTGGGTTGTGTTATATTGTACTCTTTATTAGCACATTAGATTTGCTGTGGAAAAAACAAAATGTATTTATGTAGTTGAGGTATAGCAAATTTCAAATTAAAATGTGCNTTGCAATAGTACATGTCCTAACATTATTTTTTGTTTTGTTTCCAAACAGATCATTAGTCATCAAACAATGTTCCCCCTTTTGGGTTAACCTAACCTCATGCAAGGTGTTACACGAGTGTACCACTATAAAAAAGCCTTAATTAAAATAAACATTAACAGCCCACTAAAAAAGGCTTTATAATCTTTGGATAACCCAAATATAAAAATAGGAGGGCCCAATTGAGGAACAACTTGTTTAAACTATTAATCTATCATCATGCCTAAAAACTTTGTGAAAAAGAAAATGAACTTTTTTATGTTAAGAGCTAATCCTTGAATATTCATCTAATCTTTACTTGAAAATGCTCTCAAACAAATAAAAATAAATGATAAATAAGTCAAATGGTTTCGAATAATTTTAGTTATGTAAAAAACAAAGGCTAATAACAAGTAATAAGTAAAACATAAAATTATTCCTATTAAGATAAATTTAGTTACGTAAATTAAGTTGAATTGATTAAAAGACGACAAAGGTTTGCAGAGGTATCAAAGATTCGAAGATATTGTAACCGTTACGGTCAAGATTAGAATGTACTCCCTCTATTTTTTTAGATGCAACAATTCACTTTTCACACTTGCCGAGGCACATTTTTAACAATTTATAACTCTAATTATATATTTGTATAAATTATAGAAACTATATATTAATAAAGTGCATGCTAAGACGAATCAAACGAGATCCATATTGACTATAATACTCTTTATACATTGATTATAAAATTAAATCAAAGCTTAAAAGATGAATAGTGCAACTTTTGAAATGCTGCAACTAAAAAAACCGGAGGTAGTATTTAATAGCAATAGTAGAACATAAACAAAATATAAAAAAAAGTATTTGGCAAATAGTGAATAGCTCTCATTCAAATTAGAGAGTAAATAATGTTATTTTGAACTAAAATTTGAATTGAAATAAACAAAACTTTTTCAATCATGACAGATCGAAGAGTTACAGATATAACATCTTATAGAATTTGTTGGTCTTCGATTTCTAAAATACACGTGAAAGATCAAACCAAGTAGTACTTGATGAGTTAGTGTGATGATAATGACAAATTTACATCTCTACTTCCCTACGAATTGCTATTCCTCATTGAGAGAATCAGAGAATTCCTTCGTAAAGATGATGATTTCCGTAGTGCAGTTAAGTGGGTTGTGTTATATTGTACTCTTTATTAGCACATTAGATTTGCTGTGGAAAAAACAAAATGTATTTATGTAGTTGAGGTATAGCAAATTTCAAATTAAAATGTGCAAGTGATAATATATAGAGTATATATATAATATACTACTGCTACTACTACGCAATATGTTTCACAATTATATTGTTTTAATTTGTCCATAGTTCCATGTATTACGTTACTTATTAGTAAAAGCTGTATATATAAAGGGGATATTCTTATGCATGGGCCGTTTTAGAATGACCCACTCGACAACTTGTAAGTCTTGTATTATTCAAAGTTGTGCCTCAAGCAAGTCAGGAAAAATATATAACATGTTGAGCTTGTGTAGAGTTTTAGAAAATAAGGCTCATGCACACAACCTATATTTTATGTCGAACAATGTTTCTCATGTTGTAATATATATACATATAAATCATAATGATATCTATGTCATGCACATTTTGGGTTGTTGACAAATTTGTAAGATGTTGCCCATGCATGCACTACCCATAACCCATCATCACAAAGTTTTTTGTGTTCATGTCGTGCTTGATAAAGTATATAAATTATTCTTAGGCCTCAACCATGAGCTTATACCATATTAGAGGACCAACTCAACTAAAAGCTTAAGCTGATGGTTGAGACACAAGAATAGCTTATATACTCTATCAATGCTAACAACAAGTACATGGTAGGCTGGACTGACTCATGCTGTGACAGGTTGACCTCCATGCTAACTTAACCCATTGCTAGAAAGCACTCTAACACGCCGTACCCATGACTGACACCTACATTTGTTCAAAGACTCAAATTGATAAACATAGATGAAATAATCACCTAGAACACCAAATCTATATCATGTACTCAGGAGCACAAAACAACCTAAAATTTGTGTGATACAAAACATTAAATTAGTGAAAACTACCCCCACCCCCCAAATCCAAAATACACGCACACAATATATTGAACTCCCATCATGGTACAATGTAACATAACTCAATCACTTACTAATCTGTTTATTAATTCTTGTCAAAATAAAATCAAATAATCTCAATATCAAAAGATTACTCAATTAATTGACCTTCAATTTTTCATCAATCATAAAATGGCCCCCAACTCCCAACAAAAGAAGGAAAAAATGATTTAAGGTTTCAAAGCTTAAAATTAAACACTATTCAGAAATCCACAAGAATCACAACATAAAACTTAATAAATTCCAAAGCTCCCTTGTTGTGTCTCCTCTCCTCACTTTTACTCCTTTTGACCCTATTTTCTGTCACACCCTTTCAAAACCCCCTTCTTTCTCTTCCAAATTCCTATCCTCTTTTCTTCTACTTCTTCTTCCCCTAAACAACAGTGTCTTAATCTTCTTCAAATTCCCAATTGTCTCCTACTTCTTTAAACTCCCCTAAAAAATTTCTCTTCAAAATTAAAACTTTTTAAAAACCCATTTTTTTATTTTGCATCCCTGAAAAAACCCATATCACCATTTCCCTCAATTTCCCTTTTTTTAATTTTAATTATTTAATTCCACTCCTTAAACCCTAATTTCCGCCGTTTCTCCTAAAACCCCTAATTTTATTTCTTTTTTAATTATTTTTCTTTAGTAAACCCTTTTGTTTCTTTCTTCCCGCCCTTTATCTTCATCATTGGACCATCTTCTTCTTCATATGTCATTTTATCATAATTACTAATTTTTTGTTGTTTTTATTATCGATTTTTACTTCCAGTAATTTTTATTTTTTGCAGGAAATGCTAAATAACTGTAATAGTTCAAATGCAGAAGCTTTTTCGTCGAACTCCACCTTCTTTCACCACCCCACTTCTCCTTTCTTCATCATCTTCATTTTCAACTAAACCCCACTTTCTCTCTCATCATCCTATCAAACCCCAGAAAACCCCCAATTTAATTTCATTCAATTTCCCCTCTTCTAATTTAGGGTTTTGCGTTAAACCCTCTGTTCATAAAGTTAAACAGTCATTATTCATGCCTATTTCATCTTCTTCTTCTTCTTCAACTTACTTCAACATTCCCCCTTGTATTAACTACCTCCCATCTTCATCTTCTTCTTTGTATTCTCATTCTTGTGTAAGAACAAAGCCTCTTAACTCTAGCCGCGGCATCGTAACGAATTGCAGGGTATGTAAGAGGACAGTGGAGGATGGGAGGGGCCCACAGCGGCCATGGGTAGTTTTAAAAGTAATGCGGAACGGGTCTCGGCTGGCGTGGCTGCACACTGCTGCTGGTAGTGGAGATGGTGCCAACAGTTTGGGTGAAACTGACAGTGATAATGATGATGATGATGAGGTGGAGGAGAGAGAAAGGGGTGGTGAAGGAGGAGAAGTGAAAAGTGGGAAAATTCATAGGAGAAGTAGAAGTTCAGGGGGAAGTAGTAGTGGAGTAGTAGGAAACCCTGATTTGTTGACAATTCCAGGAGTTGGACCAAGGAATTTGAGGAAGTTGGTGCAAAAGGGTATTGGTGGTGTTGATGACCTTAAGCAGATTTATAAAGATAAGGTTGTTAACTTATTACTCTAATCTTTTGTTTATGTTTTTTGTTTGTGTTTTGGTGTTGAAATTTGTGGTTTTTGGCTTGTTTTTTGAGGTGGGTTTTGTGTGTTAAGTTGATATTGTTATAATGTTGATATGCTTGTTTATGTTTTATTGTATATTTTTAAGTTTGTGCTTTGTTATTAGGGATTGTTGGTCTTTGGAACTTGGTTTTGTGTTGCTAGGAACTTATTAGACCTGAATTGAACTTGTGAGCTATAAGTTTTTCTGAAGTTCTGAACTTATTAGGCTTGAAAGTTCAGCTATAATCTATAAGTTGATTGTTAATAGTCAAGGGTTGATAATCTTATTTTGACTGTGCCAAGTTTTTCTTGACTAGTTGTTGCTGTTGTTGTGGATGTTGTTGGGATTGCTCTGGTTGGCGGTGGTGAAGTTTGTAGGTCTTGGTGCATATGCTTGCTGAGCCCCTGCAGAAGTAGGGGATGGGAATTAGTAGTGGCTATTTTTATTTTTTGTGTTGCTTTCTGGAAGAGGGAGTTGTGCATTTATCTATTTGCTTGTGTTTTAGAGTTGCCCTCAAGAATTAGTTTAGATTATGGTATCAACAGAGTTCGTTTTGTCGAAATTTGGGAAAAAAATATAAACATCTTTTTTGTTGATTCTGGATTTTGAGTTCATTGCACTTCTGATTGTGATGTACAACCTAGGACATGCATTCACTAGTTGTTTTGAGACCCTTTATCATTTTGATGTGAAGGTTTCCTTTTTTTTTTTTTTTTGGTCAAAAGAAAAAAGCATGTTTTTGAATAATTTAATGACTTTAGTTTTTTATGAAGATAAGATTTGAATCTGTTTATGCATATGAACACTGGTAGTTGGCTTTAATTTTAGGTGCTCATTTACCCAAATTCTCATCTGGAAGAGTAGAACATTTTTTGCGATATTTATACTGTTTAAAAAGCCATTTGTTTAGTATTTTGTCTTTGCAACAATTTGTTTCTTTTTTGTTTGGTTAAAATGGTTGTGTTTTTAATTTTTTTTATTGCTGCTTGGTTGACAGTTCTTTAACAAATCAAGTCAGAAAATGGTTGAATATCTACAGAGTTCTGTGGGAATAATTCACAGAAACCATGCTGAAAGTATCACTACCTTCATCAAAACAAGTGTGGATGATGAGTTAAAGGAAGACGGATCTGATTCAGGCATGAAATCACAGAAGAACAGAATTACCCTATGTGTTGAGGGAAATATCAGTGTTGGAAAAACTACCTTCTTAAAAAGAATAGTTAACGAAACAGTTGAGCTACGTGATTTTGTTGAGATTGTTCCTGAACCCATTGACAAATGGCAAGATATCGGACCAGATCACTTTAACATTCTGGATGCTTTTTATGCTGATCCGCAGAGATATGCCTACACATTTCAGAATTATGTGTTTGTTACAAGGGTCATGCAAGAGAGAGATTCATCTGCTGGAATCCAGCCCCTGAGGTTGATGGAGAGGAGTGTCTTCAGTGACAGGATGGTAAGATTTCATAATTCATGGATTTGTTGTTTTTTTGATTATATTACAGCCATATCTTGAGGGTCTAATATGACCTAATGTATTACTTTAGCAATCTACGACACTGTTATCTTTTGATTGGAATGTAAAGTTCCAAATTGGCTAGAACCTGGAGAGCATCTAGTCAATTGAAATATTAATATGTCACTATTGTTCATTGTAGGTTTTTGTTCGAGCAGTTCATGAAGCAAAATGGATGAATGAGATGGAAATTAGCATCTATGATTCTTGGTTTGATCCAGTTGTTTCATGTTTGCCTGGGCTTATTCCTGACGGTTTTATCTACCTGAGAGCAAGTCCCGATACTTGCCACAAGCGTATGATGCTACGTAAAAGAGAGGAAGAAGGTGGAGTAAGCTTAGACTATCTGCGTGATCTGCATGAAAAACATGAGAACTGGCTTTTCCCCTTTGAAAGTGGAAATCATGGAGTGGTATCGGTCAAAAAGCCTTTGTTCGACTTGGACAGTTCTGCATATCCTGGTATAAAAGAACGTGTATGCTTTTTGGAGGGTCCCCATATGCACTCAAGCATTCAACAGGTGATGAGAAGTTCACTTTGCCCCCTCTCTTTTGCTCTCTTGCAATGCAATTTATACAGAGTGCTGCTACTTACAATAACCATGTAAATTAGTTAAGATTTCCGATTTTTGTTTTATTGCTGTGCAGGTTCCTGCATTAATTCTTGACTGTGAGAATGACATTGATTTTAACAGAGATATTGATGCAAAGAGAGAGTAAGACTATCTTCCTTCATTTTCCTTGATTTCTCACCAGATTTGTAGGGCCTGCTTTTGTTTATTTGCTTTCTATGTTGTTACAATCTGTGCATAATGATATGTATATGCATGTTGTTTTAACAGGATAATATTCCTAATGACGTTTTCTTTCTGTTAATTGATAAGCAACATGTTGCATTTTTTAAAATTTCCATTTAAGAGACTGGAAGTCTTACTTTAGTACTCTGCATATGCACATTGCTCAATTAAATTAACCCTAGATATCAAATGGTTTCTTGTATTATATACTACCGCACTTGATGAATTCTCATCTGCTAACATGCTTAACTTTTACTTTTTGAAGCTATGCTCGCCAAGTTGCTGAGTTTTTCGAGTTTGTGAAGAAAAACAAAGAGCACCAACCTCAAGTTGGGATAAATGCTGACAAGCCACAAATTATGCTTCCCAACAAGGACAATCTATGGCTAGGTGGAAAACATATTCCCCCATCAGCTCTTAAATCAATGGATTTTAATCAGGCGATGTCATTGTTCTCTAGCTAGTCTTTTGCGTATCAGCATTGCTGAACTTACAAGTGTCTGTCTGAGAGGTGCCAATTTTGTGTAGTATGGAGCCTTTAGCCGGCATTTCTTTCTACGCTTTTAAGATTGTTCTAAACTTCTAACCCGTAACTTATGTGTTGGAGAGATGTAGATAAGGTTGCTTTAGCTGTGGATGCTGTGATGTTCGGGCATCCAATTAGACGTTTAGTTTAGTTGAAATTGTGTTTATTGCCACCATGTTCCAGCATTGTTCATAGACTCATTGTAGATTATTTGGTTTTAGATGTTATGTTTATTACATTGTAGGAACCTGCAGTTAGTGCTCTAAAATTTATGTAATCATTTTATTGGTTTGCTGCTTATGCAAGTTGTGGAGAAACAAGTTGATGTTCTTGCTTAAGATTATGTGGAAGATGTTCTTCAACTTTGAAATGAATTGCTTCAACTAAATCAACATTGTCATTAACCCATTAAGATATTGTACACACTCGTCCAACCTTCCTCTCAATTAGCCAAATGTTGTCACATGCTTAACCTACTACGGTATTAATTTGTACAATGACTTGATAAAAATGGGGTGCAATTGCATTTTAGCCATGAAGCTATGAAAAGTGTAATATTACCTTAGTACCTTTGTAAAAGTTATATAATATTATAATGTTCTAATCAAATTCCTCTGTAACCCAAATGTCAAACCTGTCTTTTTTACTAAGCAAATTTCCTCGGCACTTATGATTTTATGGTTAGTTTCTTGAAACATTAAGCTGAACATAGTTCATGAAGTCGGCTATCTTGATTGATGGTGAATCAAGTGTTAATTGGGAGGGCTGTAATGGTTCTTTTCTATCTCTTCTCTTTTTTTGTTGAAAGCACAAACAATGCATTTCGTTGTAGGTTGAAAATTTGTAATACACAATGAACTGTTCTAATGTTCAATAATCAATATTACTCAAAAAACATAAAGAATATAATTATATTTATTCTCGAACACTTTAAACTTACAATATCAATTGTTTCGAATTTTCATCTAAATGATACAAAATTTTTCTCAGTGTACAATATTTTTTTTCTGACTGTACAAGTTATGCACATAACCTTTTCATTGAATTACACATTCTATATGATAAATTAGTTGAAGCCCGCACTAAGCATGTAGAACAAGCAGCTTCGATGCTTCTTAGAATCTTAATTTTAACAGTTGCTCTTAAACATTGCGACCCAATGTGATAAACTGATAGGCTGATAGCCAATAAACACCAGCAGACCAGCAGTAATTATTAAATAGTTATCACCTGAGTTGTCAAAGCCTAAAATAATTCGAGTAGAAGCTCACAAAATCCCAAGATCAAATGATGGAGAACTCATAATTGTAGTATTCTGTGGTGAGGGCTCAGGGAGTTTTCTTCTACGAACAGACGATTCTGTCCTTTGACTGAGAAGCTTTGCGGCTTGCGCCTCCAATTCATCAAGATCAAGACCCTCATAAAATTGATCATCTGAGAAAGAAGTGCAGCCTGCATCAACACCATTAATGAGTTGATGTGATGATGGTGGTGCTTCTGTGGTTGGAAGTGCAGCGTCAGAACAGAATTCATCCTCCAGTTTTCTTGGAGGAAGAAAACAAGCTCTACTTGAAATCGTATTTCTTCTCGAACTTCCTGTCTTTGCAATATTCATGAGAGCACCGGAATTGTTGCTCGGTATAGCTTCACATGATAACTTATTCAATCGAGAATCTACTGACTTTTTAGTAGAGACATTAGGAGATTTCAAGCAACCTTCTGGAGAAGTATTTTCAAGATGTTTTCCACTCTCTTGTGTGGTAACAGAAGGGACAGACTCTGGAGTAATAACTCTACAATGTTTTTGCTGCTCTTGATACGGTGATTGGGTGAGTAGTGAACGCCTGTTCCAAGCAGTTAAAAAAAGTATTAAATGATAGAACATACACTGTCAAAGTATCTACCGTTAATGAACTAGGAGTTTATAAATTTCAATACGATTTCATCTTTGAAATGTTAGCTTACCAAGCTACCAGACCCCAACTAATGGCCTGGCAAACTGGCTTAGTGTCATGAGATTTCTCTTATGAAATGATGTGTGTAATTATATAGTGTCAGGAACAGAATTTTAAGGAAAAACCTGTAAATTGCCATCATATCCACTTTGCTATCCTCTGTTTGACCACTGCCAATGACTGAATTAGATTGGTCGTCTATAAAACTCTCTTCATAAGAATCACTATCTGAACAAACAGACTCATCTTCTGAATCTGGTACCACATCTTCTGAGGAAACCCTGAAAATCAACAATTAAATCAAAATTTATTTAGTTTCTAGCAATACTTGCATAGATACTACATATCTTCCTAAAGAACATAGATGGAATTTTAAATGTATATACATCCATACATCATCTTTGCAAACGCTACGTTTATAGACAGCTAAGAGAATACATGGACAATAAAATTGACATTGACATTTCTTTAACATTCTCATTAGTGCCTAATAAAGCAAAAGATGAATAAAATGAGTTGGCCCAAGACATCAGATATGCAACAAATAGTCCCATAACCATGCTCATGAAAAAATAATGCCCAGCAATTCCAGGCAACACTGTGTATGTAGTTGAAACTTGAAAGCAGACCCCATTTTGATGAGCTAATACCCTACATGTTAGATAGTAGGGGGCTCCACAAGCTCAAAACCATGTAACATACTCCTCCCAAAAAAATTACCGGCACAACTGTTAACTGATACCACCATACCCCATTCTTCAAAAAGTGTTATTTGCAGCCTATTCGGTAAGCACTAGGCAGTAATAAATTGCAAATGAAAATGAACTTATGTAATTCTGCTAGAAGGAAAACAAAACAACACAGTAAAACTATCATGTTAATGTCCATGGTAATGCAGCTCAAATCCAAAGAAGTATTTTCCTTCCTGAATTACCATTACCAGCCAATTGTAATGTCGACTTGTGAAGAAAAATACGTGCTTTTAGGAAGACAAAGCTACATAGGGAATCGCTATGATAATCTCGCAAATTTCATATTTATTGTCCGTTAAGATTACGAACACAAAACGAGAAACGAGTAGCTATTAGTGTTCAATGCTCAAAGTAACATTCGTTGGTACATAAAAATTACAACTAACAGCACATTGGTATAATTAATTGACCAGCAACATAAGAATTTAGTGAATTAGATAGATAATGAGCAAAAAAACATTACAAAGACAAGGAAACAGTGATCCTATAAGATGAAATAATTTCCGATGCATCGCTTATGATCATGAAGTAAAAAAGAAACAAGGAAAACAGGTGTCCTAGAATACATTTCACTCATTACTTACTCAGCTTCTCCATCAATGAAGTCTCTGGCATCATCAAATTGTTTTCTAACTGCAAGCAACAGTGACCAATAGAGGAGGATTTAGCAGTATGTCAAATAAAAGCAAAATTGTAGTGTACTTGAAGCAAGCATCAGATAATGCTTCCCCATTAGAACATAAGCTGAGACAGTCTTTTCACAATGTAGTAGAAATTTTTTAACATGACAATGCATAGTGAATCATACAATACCTTTCCTATGCATGATAGTCTTTGGAAGTACATTAGCGGCTTCAACAGCGCCTTCTTTAAATGAGTTAGTTGGTTCCTCTTCTACATTCTTTTTTCTTTTCTCATTGGTCAATTCCCCAATCCTGCGCAACCTTTTCAGCCTAACTGAACGTTCACTAGATCTACACATTTTTCCAGAACTCATGCACCAATCTTCACTGCAGCTGGTATTAGTTAAATTTCGCAAAGGAATACGAAATTCTGGGGAAGGTGGGGACTGAGAGATGCCTCCTGTTTTGGAGGGACCATCAGGTAGCACACTCAACTTTTCATTGCTAATAGGAGGTTTGTTCTCTTTTTTCTGAGGAGAAGAGGTACATGCAGCTAAATTAGCACAAAGTTGAGGAGTTGATGTCAGCTCTGGAACAGGATTCTCATCTTTCTCTACACCATTTTTCCAGTCCATAGCATTGCAATCTTTTTCAAACAATGTGACTTCTTCACCTGCAGATGGCAAATAAAAATTTAAATAACATTCAAGGCCAAATTATGAACAGTGCAATGTCTCTTTCACAAATTTTACCTACCAGCATTGCTCAGAGGAGACTCTGGAACAAAGCCGCTTTCAATAAAACTGGTTAGACGAGGACTTAAATCAGATATTGCAATATTTAGATTACATTCTGCAGCAGTTGACTTTGGGGATTTGGTTTCTGTTGCAGGACTTGCATCTACTTCATCACAGCTAATATCTTCGTTCCTACAAATCTCATCAAAAGGTATGGCATGAACAACTGCTGAATCACTTACAGCTGTGTCAAACATCATCCAGTCAGCTGGCAACTGAGACCTTCCTATTGAATTAGCTGTAAATGCATGTTGAATGGAAGATTCTGGAACCGTATACTTGTCAAACGATGAAATAGGAGGGATAGGAACCACATTATCCAGTACGCTACCAGGAGAATTGCACACGTACTTCTCTGCATCCACAGAAGGTCCAGATGGGAAAAGGTCAGTGTTAGATTTCTCTTTGTGTGCTAAGGAAAAATTGACAGGATCAAGTAAATCTTGCAGCACAATCAGCGGAGCAGTTTAGATGGCAGAACTGCTAGAGGAATTCCTAATTGAACATGCAATAGCAGCTGGTTTTGTACAAACGAAGACTTCTTAGGATTAAGAACCAAGAGTTCTAATTATTAATCAGTTTACAAGTATTATCAGGGAAGTGTCAAGTTTTCTGAGAAGTTTTAACCACAAAGGATGAAGGTTAAATCAACCCAATCACAAGCACTACGAACTACCTATCATTTGAAAATTATTCAGTCTCATCTTCAGCTTAATCTATTAATCTTCCTTCAATTTCCCAGCCCACGATGGGTGCTTAGCAATAGTGTACATGTACAATCAGACGATTCATACAAGTAAAATGAAGTGAGTCAATTTATGCCCAAACTTCTGCAAACTAATTTCATAATATTTCTCAGCATGAGAGCTCACTATTTCACCAGGTTCGTAAGCATTAAAATATAACATTAATATAGAATTTACAACTGAACTAATGACCTCAAGATCAAATAAACACTCTGTAATACACATTACAGGCATCTAATATTTCTTTTTCCCTCTCAATTCAATCCTTCAACTCCATTTCAAACATGGTTCTAAACAAGAACAATTCCCACATCCTGGTACACCTTGCCCTAAAACCTTTAAAAGATGAACAAACAAATGGATTCTGCATATTAAAGGCTTGACTAAAATATAGAACCCCTTGAACAAAAACCCTCTTGTTAAGAAGCTCAATTTTGAGGCTCTCTTTAGCACTAACAAAGTAATCCCAATTTTTTCTTAATTGCCCTTTATAAATTTCAGTTAAAACCATGTAAATCACAAAACAGGAAATCACACTATCACCTGGTCCATTTTCAATATGCTGTTCAATTCTCCCAATTGATAAGCACCGACTACTCTTGGAAAACTGCAATGAAATCAGGGAAAACAGCTGAAATATAAAACTCTGATATAACTACAGGCTATATTGTAAGACCGTAATTGCAGATATACCTCAAGCTCAGAATTTTCGACCATATTGGAGGTTGACGACCCTTGCAGAAGCTGCATTGCATCAATAAGCCATCCAGTTCGAGATGAATGCAATACTCTGTGCACTCGAGAGGGACATGTTTGGAAAGAAGGGAAGGTAACAAGAGATGGTTTTATTGCCTCACTGGTCAAAAAGTACTTCGCTAACAATGAAGCTTCTGCATCAGTGACTTTCTCCCTATACTTTGTTTGTTGGGGTGAATCAACTTTTACCTTCTTAGCATGACGAATGAACTCTTCAATTGACAGCTCTACAAACTGAAGCTCCGGTTTCAGATAATGAGGAATCTACAGTAAATTTCACAGGTTAAGAGAAAGTACAAATATCACAGGAACAGTCAACATTTGTGATCTGCAGCAGTGCCCATGGCTAGACTTACCATCCTTGGGCTGCAATGGAAATTAAAACTATTCATTCCCCCATTTCTCATGTGCTTTCCCACAGTTTTAGATGTTGCTTGCTTCCGCTTATAACCTTTTAACTCCGCACCCTCACAGGCTAAAACAAGTAAAGCAGGTCAAGGATCACAAATGCTCTCAACTTCTCAAGTACCCAAAAAAAAATACTACGTATATTACAGCATAGAAGAATGGGAAAGATATCAAGGATATCAACTCGGCCATCATGTTTCCTTCCAGTTCTACCCATACGCTGAATCATCCTCAAAGGGGATATATTAGCATCAAAACATATCACAAGATCAACTTCCATGATATCAAGTCCTTCTTCACCAATTGATGTGGCAACAATAACATTGTATCCACCCAATCGAAATTTCTGTCACACAGAGTAAATCAATCCTATGAAAAACTGCCAGAACACAAGTAAATTTGTAAGCATATCATTCATTCATTCATTGTCACCTCAAGGACAGCCTGTTGAACCTTTTGTGACTGGCCTTTTAATGTTTTCCCTGTAAAAGCATATTATAGATCCACTTCAGACTGGATATTATGAAAGTTTTTATCAAAAAATCTACCATCAGAAGTTCACAACACAAGAAAACACGAAGAAAATAAACTATTATCATTTGACAGCATCGCAAAATGGATACGTGCAGTGCTTTACTCTGTTTAACCAAGGCACACATATTTCATAGAGCTGCCATCAGCATTAATCAGCAAAGGAATGTGGCACAAGTAACAATTACAATAAATTTTTAACGTCTATTTCATAAACTAAAAGCCTTGTACTAAGTGAATATATTGAAGACAACAGATTATCAGTAGCTTGATTCGAGGAGTGCTTAGAAAACTAAAAGCAGTGTACCCAGATTAATTGCTTAAAGCCTATGGCGAAAAGGTAATCAAAATTTTAGTGCTTATCCTTATCCTGTATCTTGACTAAAGTACAGTAAAACAAAAACGGACAAACCTGAGCTTTGACCAATGAACTGAGTTGCTTTAATTGAATCCCCAAGATGAGCTAATGAATCCAGTATGTCCCTGTAAAGCTCAATGTGAAAAGGGAAACATATAACCTGTTATCTCTATATAATTATACACCAATAGAAAATGGAAGTATAGAGTGAAAACCAGAGTAATCTCCAAATTTATTAAAAGTGCGAATTCACCTGACACTTCCCCTAAAATTAGAAAAGACTATTACTCTTGAATTTTTTGGATTGTTTGTTCCTGCAAAATAGCACTATCTTTCATTAAATACTATTGCTGGTATTAATATGCAAGAGAACAACAGTAAGATTTTGAAACTTGAAAGTGTGCTTGGACATGCATCAACTGTTCAAGAGTGTGCTTGAGCAATAAAATTTAGATCATATTTTGTATTTCCACTATCATCTCCAAAAAAGAAACTACCTCCGTTTCATATTATTTGCAACAAAAGTTTACTTTCCCTTTTAAGTTGTTTTTTCTCTCTTTCTCTCTCTTCATTACATGCACGTCTAACTTTTTTTGACCTATGACTAATGGTCATAATAACAGCTACTGAGCTACAAAACATGAAAGGCTCAATTGCCATCCAGATTTTGTGGGATAAATGCTCAATCAAGAGTCAAGAGACTCAAGACCTATTACCTATGCTAATTTCTAGATTCTACTTTTCGCATACCATTTATGGATATATATGTGTAGATGTAGATCTGCTGATTTATTAATCAAGTCATCACTGAGCTCAAAATCTACTCTCAATAACTTTGCAAGCATATGGCTTCCTGTTGTACCGTACCATGCTTTGCCCTAGTTCTTTGCCATATTGAAAGTTGATAAATCAACAACAACAACAACACCAACAACAAAGCCTTAGTCCCAAATTAATTAGGGTTCGGCTAGACATGAATCAATGCGAGTCGCAAAAGTCATCAACAAAAATCCTCTTCCTCTGTTCTTTCGTATTTGACACTAAATTTTCTTCAAGCCCCCCAACACCCTCCTATCTCCACTAACAACTCTCATCCAAGTTTGATTTGGTCTTCCTCTACCTCTCCTCGTCCCTCTTGTTGCCACCCTTCCAACCTCCTTAGCGGAGCGTTACTCGGTCTCCGTCTTATATGACCAAACCATCTTAGCCGATTTTCCCTCATTTTATCTTTAACAGAAGCAACCCCTAACTTCCTCCTAATTTTTCATATAATATTTTTGTTCTTTCTTGTATGCCCACACATCCAACATAACATACGCATCTCTACCACACTCATCTTACGAAGGTGGCATTACTTCAAAGCCAAACATTCAATTCCGTAAAGCAATGCTGGTCTAATGACTATGCGGTAAAATTTCCCCTTTAATTTGTTGGGCATACCTCGATCACATAAAAAATCAGAAGTTCCCTTCCACTTCAACCAACCCGATTTGATCATGTGGTCTATATCTCTGTCTGATTTGAAAGTAGATTAATCAATATTTCAAATTCGATATAATTAAAAGAATTAAATTTCTATACATCTATAGAAGATCTTATCTCAACAACCCTAAGTATTGTAGAATATTGGCATATTGCAGCTGAGAACATGCAAAACATTTGTTGGAAAAACCTTCATGCAAACTAAATTCAGAGTAACACCTAACATTATCTCATTAGCTTAGTGGTGATGTGACGGATGTAGGCATGTATGCAGCAGTAATCACAGTTTTTTTAGATTCCGAAGGTCTAGAAAAAAAGTTACCAAAAATTTTACATGCTGCTTGTATGGTCAAAATAGGAACCCGGGCGAAACGATCTGGGGTAAAAAGGCAATAAGAGGGATGACAATAAGTTTTTAAAGTGTCTCGAAAATAGCTATTTAATTTTTTCCTTTTTTTCGAAGGCCATAAGAAGGATTATAACAAGTTTTTTGAGGCCATAATCGATCTGGGGAGCCCTGTGGTGGCCCAGAAAAAGTGGTAAAAAAACGAGGCGAAAAAAAGACAAAGCTTGGGACAGTCCCTCCGAAGGACTAAAACGAAGGCTATTATTCACAGTTTTTTGAGATTCTGGGGTCCTGGAAAAAAGACTGCCAAAAATTTTACATGATGCCTTTATGGTCAAAATAGGAACACAAGTGAAACGATTTGGGTGAAAAAGTCATAATAAAGATGATAACATGTTTTTAAAGGGTCTAAAAAACAACTGTTTAATTTTTCCCTGTTTTTGAAAAGGTAATAAGAAGGATAATAATAAGGTTTTAGAGACCAAAGCCGATCCTAGGGAGTCCCGTGGTGGTCCAGAGCAAGTAGTAAAAAAACAAGGTGAAAATAAGACAAAGCTCGAGACGGTCCATCTAGACGCCTGAAACGAAAGCTATTATTCACAGTTTTTAAAGGTTTTGGGTCCCGGAAAAAAATTGCCAAAAATTATACATGATGCTTATATGGTCAAAATAGGAACCAAGGTGAATGGATTTGGGGTGAAAAAGGTCAGAAGAAGGATGCTAACAAGTTTTTAAAGGGCCTTGGAAAAAGTTATTTAATTTTTCCCTTTTTTCGAAAAGGGCATCACAAGGAGATAACAAGTTTCAATAGGGCAAAACGGTCTTGGGGAGTCTCGTAGTAGTACAGAGCAACTAGTAAAAAAAGGACATAAAGAAGATAGAGTCCAGGAAGGACCCTCCAGAGGGCTCAAACAAAGCCTATTATTCACAGTTTTTTGAGATTCCGAGGTCCTATAAAAAATAATGCCAAAAATTGTACGTGCTGCCCATATAATCAAAATAGGAATCTAGGCCAGGCGATTTGGGGTGAAAAGGCCATAAGAGGGATGACAACAAATTTGTAGAGGGTCCCGGAAAAAAAAATCCCATTTTTTTTGAAAAGGTCATAAGAGGGATGATAACAAGTTTTTTGAGGCTAAACCTGATCGTGGGGAGTCCTTTGGTGGTCCTGAGCACGTGGCAAAAAACAAGACGTAAAGAAAACGAAGCCTGAGAAGGATCGGCTGGAGGCCTGAAATGAAGGCTATTTTATGCATAGTTTTTTCCAGGTTTCAAGGATCCGGAAAAAAAATTGCCAAAAATTTTACATGATGTTTATATGGTCAAATAGGAACTTAGACGAAGCGATTTGAGGTAAAAAGACCATCAGAGAGATGATAACAAGTTTTTAAAGGGCCCGGAAAAAAAAAACGTTTTAATTTTTCTCCTTTTCTGGAAAAGGCCATAAGAAGGATGGTTTTTATAGGACAAAACCGATCGTGGGGAATCCTGTGGTGGTCTACAGCAAGTGGTAAAAAAACAGGATGTAAAGCAAACAGAGCCGACAAGGACCCTCCGGAGACCTGAAATGAAGGATATTACTCATATTTTTTTTAGGTTTTGGGTCCCTGAAAAAAAAAAGTTGCCAAAAAATTTACATGATGCTCGTCAAGCAATTTGGGGTGAAAAGGCTCATAAGAGGGATGATAACAAGTTTGTAGAGGGTCCCGGAAAAAACTGTTTTCCAATTTTTTTGAAAAGGTCATAAGAAGGATGATAACAAGTTTTTATAGGCCAAAACCGATCGTGTGGAATCCTGTGGTGGTCTAGAGCAAGTGGTAAAAACGAGACGAAAAGAAGACAGAGCTCGAGACGATCCCTTTGGAGGCCTAAAACGAAGGATATTATTCACAAAAGTTGCCAAAGATTTTACGTGATGCTTGTATGGTCAAAATAGTAAATCAGCCACCTAGGCGAAGCTAATAAGGGTGAAAATGCCATAAGAGAAATGATAACAAGTTTTTAAAGGGTCACGGAAAATGTTGTTTCTCCCTCTTTCCAAAAAGGCCACAAGAGGGATGATAACAAGTTTTTAGAGACCAAAACCGTTCGCGGGGAGTCCTGTGGTTGTCCAAAGCAAGCGGTTAAAAAAAAGACAAAGGTCGTGATGGTCCCTCCGGAGGCCTGAATAAAGGCTATTTCATGGGTTACGATTTGGAGGCGTTTGATTTTGGGGTTTTCAAGAAAGGGAAAGGCAATTTTCCATGACTCCATTTAATGTTGTTTGTTTGTGCAACTCAATCATTCCCTTGACCCCTTTGAATACCCAATTTTATTCTATCGTCATTCCCAAATCCCCCGTTTAAACACCGATCATGTTAAATGTCCATGGATTAATGCCGCTCAAATCCAAAGAAGTATTGTTCCTTCTGAATTACACTTACCAGCCAATTGTAATCGTCGACTTGCGGAGAAAATACGTAGCTTTAGGAAGACAAAGCTAACATAGGGGAATCGCTATGATAAGTCTCGCAAATTGTCATATTTATTGTCCGTTAAGACTACGATAACACAAACGAGAGAGAGGAAGAGTAAAACGAGTAGACTGTACGTGTTTCAATGCCTTTGCAAACAGTCTTCCTTGTGTTGGATCCATAAAATTACAACTCACCCGACACTTGGTCTAATAACCTTGACCAGCGCAACATAAAGATTGACTTTCGTATTGAATAGAGTAGATAATGAGCGCAAACCCAAATACATTTACAAAGCGACACAGGAAAACAGGTGCTGATCGTTAGATGGAAATGACTAATTCCGATGATGCTCGCTTATGATCCATGAATATAAAAAAAACAAGGAAAACGCAGGTTAAACAGGGTGCCGTAGAAATCTACATTTCCATTCATACTTACTCAGCCTTCTCCATCAATGAAGTCCTCTTGGCATCATCCAATTGTTTTACTAACTGCAAGCAACGTAGTAGCAATAGAGGAGGATTTGTAGACAGTATGTCAAAATAAAGCAAATTAGTGTAGGTACTTGAAGCAAGCATCAATAATGCTCCCAAGACTATCTAGAACATTAGTTGACTGAAACCATAAGCTATGAGACAGTTTTTCACAATTGTATAGTATGGGTAGTACACCCAGATTTTTTAACACATGACATGCATAGTGAATCATACAATACCTTCCTTAGCATATGATAGTCTTTGGAGTAGCATTAGCGGCTTCACAGCGCCTTCACCTCTTTTAAAGAGTGTAGTGGTTCATCTCTCTACATCTTTTTTTTATCTCATTGGAAGTCATCTCCACACCTGCGCACCTTGCTCAGGACCTAACTGAACGCGTCACTAGATCTCACGATTTTTCCAGAACCATTTGCAACCAACTTCACTGCAGCTGGTATAGTTAAATTCGCCAAAAAGAAAAGGGGAATACGAAATCTGGGGAAGGGTGTGCGGGACTGAGAGAGATGCCTCCTGTTTGGAGGGACCATCAGGTAGCACACTCAACTTACTGCTATACGGAGGTTTGTTTCTTTTTTTTGAGGAAGAAGAGGGTACATGCATGCTAAATTTACGCACCAAGTTGAGAGTTGAGGTTGTGTGAAGCTCGTGGAACGGATGGCCTCCCACATTCTCTATCTAACCTTCTTACACTCATTGTTTCCCACGTCCATAGATTGCAAATCTTTTTACAAACAATGTGACCTTCTTTCATGCAGAGCACTGGACATAAAAATTTTAAAATACATTCACCAGGCCAAATTATGAACAGCTGCACCAATGTCTCTTTTACACACATTTTACCCTACCCAGCCGGACGTCAGACCGGACGACTCTGGAACAAGCGCTTTCAATAAAAATGGCGGCCCCTGCCAGAGAGGCACTTCCCTTAAATCAGATATTGCCATATTTAGATCTACATTCTGCCAGCAGTTGACTTTGGGGATTTGGTTCTGTGCAGGACTTCATCTACTTCATCACAGCTATATCTTCTCCTACCAAATTCTCCTCCAATGAAGGGTATGGCTTAGGTGAATGAACAAACTGCCTGGAATCACTTACAGCTGTGTGTCAAAAATCATCCAGTCAGCTGGCACTGAGACCGTCCTATGGGAATTAGATGCTAAATGCTTATGTTGAATGGAAGATTCGGAACCGTTAATCTGTTCAAAAGATGAAAATAGGAGGGATAGGAAAACACATTTATCCAGTACGCTTACCAGGAGAATGCACACAGTACTTCTTGCATTCCACAGAAGGTCCAGATGGGAAAAGCGTTCGTCAGTGTTAGATTTCTATATTTGTGTGCTAGCTAAGGGAAAAATTGACAGGATCAAGTAAATCTTGCAGCACAATCAAGGGTAAGCAGTTTAATGGCAGAAACGGCTAGAGGAATTTCTAATGAACATGCATACTGCAGGGTGTTGTACAAGTAAGACTTCTTAGGATATTAAGAACCAAGAGTTTCTAATTATTGATCAGTTTACACGTAGATTATCAGGGAACGCCCCGTGTCAACGTTTTCTGAGGCAAGTTTAACCACAAAGGATGAGTAGGTTAAATCAAACATCCACACAGCCCTTCCGAACAATACCTACTCACTTTTGACATTCAGTTCATCTAGCTTCCGATCCTCCATGCTTCCTCACCGGGCTTCGATCTGTCTATGTCGCCCCCGATTCTAGTCTGCCATGAGGCTCCCTGACCGCCCCTCTTGCCATCATTCAATTCCTTCTCCCGCCCTGCGAGGGCGCTCCCTTTGCCTCAGTGTAAGTTCCGATTACATCAGACGAATCTATCAGTAAATGCCAAGGAACAATTGGAGCCGCAAGATCGCAACATTCATAATATTTCCGCATTCTGAAGCAGATTAACCAGGTTCGTAGCAAAATATAATATGATTCAACCGACAAGACTCAGACAACGTACACGCTGACAGGAAATTTTCTCATTACGCCTCAACTGCCATTGGCAAACATGGTTTCTAAACAAGACACACCCACTTCCCACCACTCCTGGTACACCCTTGGCCCTAACACACCTTCCTCACAGATGGAACAAACACATGGATTCTTGCCTATTAAGGACTTTGCTACTAACAATTATAGAACCCGTGAACAAAACCCTTTGGTAGAAGCTCCACTTTTGCAGGCTTCTCTTTAGACGTACCTACAATCGTTAATCCCAAATTTTTTTTTTTAATTGCCCTTTAGAATATTTCAGTTAACCAACCCTGTAAAACTCACCAAACCCCAGGAATCACTCACTTCACCTGGTCCATTTTCACATATGCTGTTCATTCTCCCATATGAGTAAGCACAGAACTACTTGGAAAAGCGTATGAATGAAACATGGCACCGGGAAAACAGATCTGCTGATAATACACTAAACACTATTGAGTATAATACAGGCAATATATCTGGTCAACGACCCGTTACACTGCAGATACTACCTCAAGCTCACGACATGTTTGCCATTGGAGTTGGTTGACGACTGCCTGAAGCAGACGCAGCTGATGCATTGCATCAACGAAGCCATTCACAGTTCGAGATGAATGCAATACTCGTGTGCATCGAGAGGGACATGGTTGGAAAGAGGGAAGGTTACACAGAGATTGGTTTTATTGCCCTCACTGGTCAAAAAAGTATTCGCTAACAATGAAGCTCTGCATCAGTGGCTTTCTCCCTCTACTTTGTTGTTTGGGTGTGAATCAACTTTTACCTTCTTAGCATGACGAATTAACTCTTCAATTGACAGCTCTACAAACTGAAGTCGACGGTTTCAGATAATGAGGAAATCTACAGTAAATTTTCAACAGGTTAGAGAAAAGACAATATCACATGGAACAGGGAGACAGTCAACATTTGTGATCTTCAGCGAAGTGGCCATTGGCTAGACTATACCATCCTTGGGCTGCTAATGGAAATATAAACTATTCATTTCTCCCATTTTCTCATGTGCTTTCCACAGTTTAGATGTTGCTTGCTTCCGCTTATAAACCTTTTATAACTCCGCACCCTCGAAGGCTTAAAAACAAGTTAAGAGGTAAGTAGTACAATGCAGGGTCAAGGATCAGCAAATGTCTCAACTTCTCCAAGTACCAAAAGAAAAACTAAACGTATATTACAGCATAGAAGAATGGGGAAAGAATCAAGGATATCAACCGGCATCATTTTCCTTCCCGTTCTACCCATACGCCGAAGTCATCCCGTCAAGGGGATATGATAATAGCATCAAAACAATATCAGAAGATCACTTCCATGATTCAAGTCCTTCTTCACCATTGAAGTGGCAACAATAACATTTGAATCCACACCCAATCGAAATTTCTGTCACACAGAGTAAATCAATCCTATAGGAAAAACTGCCAGAACACAAGTAAATTTGTAAGCATATAGTCATTCAGCATTGTCACCTCAAGGAAGCACCTGTTGAACCTTGTGATGCTTTATGGCCTGCCGGTCTTTTAATTGTTTTCCCTGGAGTTAAAAAGCATAATTATAGCTCACTTCAGACTGGATATATGAATAAGTTTTTATCAAAAAACTACCATCAGAAGTTACAACACAAGGAAAACACGAAGAAAGTAAAATAAACTATATCATTTGACAGCATCGCAAAATGGCCACGTGGCTGCTTTACTCTGTTAACCAAGCACACATATATTTCATATAGACTGCCATCAGCATTAATCCGGCAAAGGAATGGTGGCACAACGTAACATTACATAAATTTTTACAGCTTATTTCAAAACTAAACTAAAAGCCTTGTACTAAGTGTATATTTGAAGACAACAGATATCAGTCAGTTAGCTTGTATCGAGGAGTGCTTAGAAAACTAAAACGAGGGTGTACCCAGATTAATTGCTTAAAGCCTCTGGCGAAAAGGTAATCCAAATTTTAGTGCTTATCCTATATCCTGTATCTTGACTAAAGTACAGTAAAACAAAAACGGACCAAACCTGAGCTTTGACCACCTGAACTGAGTGTTTCTTTGATCCCCAAGATGGCTAATGACCAGCAGTTCCCATGTAAAGTCACTGTGACAGGAGAAAACATATCCCTGTTATATCTATTAGAATTATCACCAATAGAAGATTGGAAAGTATAGAGTGAAAACCAGAGAATCTCCAAATTTATTAAAAGTGCGAATTCACCTGACACTTCCCTAAAATTAGAAAAGACTATTACTCTTGAATTTTTGGATTGTTTGTTCCTGCAAAATGGCACTATCTTTCATTAAATACTATGCTGGGTATTAAATGCAAGAGAACAAACAGTACGATTTTGAAAACTGAAAGTGTGCTTGGACATGCATCAAATGTTCAAGAGAGTGCTTGGCGCAATAGAAATTTAGATCATATTTTGTATTTCACTTCATCTCCAAAAAAGAAACTACCTCGTTTCATATTATTTGCAACAAAAGTTTATTACCTTCTTTTAAGTGTTTTTTTCTCTATTTTCTCTCATTATTAATGCACGTCTAACTTTTTTGACCTAGACTTGGTCCATTATAACTACAGTACTGAGTAAAACACATGAAGGCCAATGCCATCCGATTTTGCAGGATAAATGTGTCATAGACAAAGGATAAATCAAGGACCATTCCTATGCTAATTTCTAGATTCTACTATTTTGTCCATACCATTTATGGAGATATATGTGTAGATGTAGATCTGTCCTGATTTATTAATCAAGTATCACTGGTCAAATATCTAATCTCAAGTAACATTTTGCAAGCATATGGACTTCCTGTTGTACCGTACCTGCCTTTGCCCTCGAGGTGTTTGCCATATTGGAAAGTTGAAAATCAACAACAACACAACACCAACAACAAAGCCTAGGTCCCAAATTAATTAGGGTTCAGGGCTAGAAATGAATCAAATGCGGAGTCGCGCAAAAGTCATCAACAAAAATCCGTCTTCCTCGTGTTCTTTGTATTTGACACTAAAATTGTCAGCGCTCTCCCAACACTCCCCTTATCCCACTAACAACTTCATACCTAAGTTGATTTGGTCTCTCTACTCTCACTCGATACTGCTTGTTGCCACCATTGACCCCTCAACCTCCCTTAGCGGGCGGTAATCGGTCTACTGTTTCTTATATGTGACCAACACACTAGCACGATTTTTCCTCATTTTATCTTTGAACAGACGAACCCTAAAACTCCTCCTAAATTTTTCCTATAATTATTTTTGTTCGTTTCTTGTAATGCCCAACCATGTCTCCAATCATAAAACATACGCCTCTCACCCAAGCTCATTTACGAGAGGTGGCATTACTTCAAAGCCAAGACATTCAATTCCGTTTTTAATTAATTTAAAGCTAATGCGGTCGTAATGATCTATGCGTTGGTAAAATTTCCTTAATTTGTTGGCATACTCGATCACATAAAAAAAATTTTTCAGAAGTTCCTTCCACTTCACCACCCAACCCGATTTGATATGGTTAGTATCTCCGTTGATCTGAGTATTGAAGTAGTAGATTAATCAATATTTTCAAATTCGATAATAATTAAAAACGAACAACATATAAGACTTTCTAACAATTAGATATGGCATCTATCTTAGAACATGTAAAATGTGGAAACTCACAAGAATAATTGAATAAACCAACAACATTACTACGGTAGGAGTCGACTTGTATGGCATTGCTATGCAGCGAAGATACATGTCAACATTTGTAACATTAGACTTCTGCAAAGGTAACGATAGAGAACAAATAAAATACCGTGTGAAGAAGATCTAGCATGTAGCAGCTCTAACACGTGTTTGATACGAGGAAAAAGTCGTTTACCAAACTTTTACATGATGCTTGTGTATGGTCAATAATAAGGCATACACACCGGTGGCGAAAGATCACCGCATTATGTGGGGGTTTTAAATATAAAAGGCAAAATAAGAGGGATGACATATAAGTTTTCAAGTGTCTCATGAAATAGCATATTTAAGTTTTCCTTTTCTTTTTCAGCTGGAAGGATTTCCTTAAAAAATACTATAAGATAACACACCCAGGACCATTATTAAACAAGTTTTTGAGGAGCCATAATCATCTGGGGAAGCCACTGTGTGTGGCCCCAGGTAGGAAAAAAAGTAGTTGAAATATAAAAAAAACACGAGGCGAAGAAAAAAAAAAAAAAAAAGAAAGCTTGGGCAGTTCCCTCGAAGGACTAGAAACGTGAAGAGGCTATTATTCAAAGTTTTTTTTTTGAGGGGATTAGGGGTTGGCGGGTCCTGGAGAAAAAAGACTGCCAAAAATTTTCCCATGGATGCCTTATGGTCAAAATAGGAACACAAGTGAAACGATTATTTCGTTTGTGGGTGATAAAAAAAAAAAAAAAAAAAAAAAAAAAAAACGAAAGAAAAAAAAAACAAAAAAAGTTTCCTCACTAAAAGATGATAACATGTTTTTGAAAGGGTCTACTTAAAAACAACTGGTTAATTTTTCCTTTTTTGAAAAGGTAAAAAGAAGGACTAATAATAAGTTTAGAGACCAAAAGCCGTCCTAGGAAGGAGTCACGTGGGGTCCAGAGAAAGTAAGTAGTAAAAAAAAAAGGTGAAAATAAGACAAAGCTCGAGACGGTCCATCTAGACGCTAAAACGAAAGCTATATTCACAGTTTTTAAAGGTTTTGGGTCCGGAAAAAGTGAAAAAAAAAATTCCAAAATATACATGCTTGATATGGTCAAAATAGGAACCAAGGGTGAATGGATTTGGGGTGGATAAAAAAAGATGAAGGTAAGGGAGAAGAAGGATGCTAACAAGTTTTTTAAAGGGCCTTGGAAAAAGTTATTTAATTTTCCCTTTTTTCGAAAAGGGCATCACAAGAGATAACAAGTTTCAATAGGGCAAACGGTCTTGGGGAGTCTCGTAGTAGTACAGAGCAACTAGTAAAAAAAGGACATATAAAGAGGATAGAGTCCAGGAAGGACCTCCAGAGGGCTTCAAACAAAGCCTATATCACAGTTTTTTTTTTTTGAGATTCCGAGGGTCCTATAAAAAAATAATGCCAAAAAATTGTACGTGATGCCCATATAATCAAAATAGGAACTAGGCCAGGCGATTTGGGGGAAAAGGCCATAAGAGGGATGACAACAAATTTGTAGAGGGTCCCGGAAAAAAAAAATCCCATTTTTTTGAAAAGGTATAAGAGGGATGAATAACAAGTTTTTGAGGCCCTAAACCGTCGTGGGGAGTCCTTTGGTGGTCCTGAGCACGGGCAAAAAACAAAGCGTAAAAGAAAACACGAAGCCTGAGAAGGATCGGCTAGGGAGGCTGAAAATGAAGGCTATTTATGCATAGTTTTTCCAGGTTTCAAGGATCCGGAAAAAAAAAAATTGCCAAAATTTTACATGATGTTATTATGGTCAAATAGGAACTTAGACGAAGCGATTGAGGTAAAAAAGACCATCAGAGAGATGATAACAAGTTTTTAAAGGCCCGGAAAAAAAAAAAACGTTTTAATTTTTCTCCTTTTCTGGAAAGGCCATAGAAGGATGGTTTTATAGGACAAAACCGATCGTGGGGGAATCCTGTGGTGGTTACAGCAAGAGTGGTAAAAAAACAGGATGTAAAGCAAACAGAGCCGACAAGGACCCTCCGGGACCTGAAAATGAAGGATATTACTCATTATTTTTTAGGTTTTGGGTCCCTGAAAAAAAAAAGTTGCCAAAAATTACATGATGCTCGTCAAGCAATTTGTGGGTGAAAAGGCTCATAAGAGGGATGATAACAAGTTTGTAGGGGTCCGGAAAAAAACTGTTTTCCAATTTTTTTGAAAAGTCATAAGAAGGATGATAACAAGTTTTTATAGGCAAAACCGATCGTGTAGAATCCTGTGGTGGTCTAGAGCAAGTGGTAAAACAGAGACGAAGAAAGAAGACAGAGCTCGAGACGATCCCTTGGGAGGCCTAAAACGAAGGATATTATTCACAAAAGTTGCCAAAGATTTTACGTGATGCTTTGATGGTCAAAATAGTAAATCAGCCACCTAGGCGAAGCTAATAAGGGTAAGAAAATGCCATCATAGAGAAATGATAACAAGTTTTTAAAGGGTCACCGGAAATGTTGTTTCTCCCTCTTTCCAAAAAGGCCACAAGAGGGATGATAACAAGTTTTTAGAGACAAAACCATTCGCGGGGAGTCCTCGTGGTTGTCCAAAGCAAGCGTGTAAAAAAAGACAAAGGTCGTGATGGTCCCTCGGAGGCCTGAATAAAGGCCATTTCATGGGTTACGATTTGGAGGCGTTTGATTGGTGGGGTTTCAAGAAAGGGAAAGGCAATTTTCCTGACTCCATTTAATGGTTGTTGTTGTGCAACTCAATCATTCCCTTGACCCTTGAATACCCAATTTTATTTCTATCGTCATTCCCAATCCCCC
>PYUH01000044.1:6351774-6389736 GCA_016808085.1 Suaeda aralocaspica | reverse complement strand
CCCACCCCCGCCCCAAGGAAATCACTCATAAGGCCATAATCACACAAAGTCCTTTACATCAACAACCATAACCAACCCCCCCGCCCCCAAGGAAATCACTCATAAGGCCATAATCACAAAGTCCTTTACACTCAACAACCATAACCAACTTCGACCACCATAATTACACCACACCACCACTAGCCATACTCCATCGTCAATCCAATATCATCGCCACCACCCAAAACCACCCTCCAACAGTGCCATAACCACCTTGAAACCACTACCAAATCTTCCTAAAACACCATAACCACCCTTCAAATGCAAACCAACCACCTTCAAACCCCATTACCACTAGAAAAATCCAAATATAACTACCAGAAACAATTAACCCTAAAAAAATTGTAAAGAAAAGGATTACTAAGGGAATTACCTTTTTATATCATCATAGATGGCTTTAGATGGTCAAATTTTCCCATAAAAACTCTAGACCTAGAGTTCTTAAGGTCGAAGCTAACCTTTAAAACCTTAGTATAACACTTTGTGGAGGATGGAAAACAATAAGAGAGAGAAAGTGGCGGTGGTAGCGGCAATGGGATAAGAGAGTATTGTTGCACTGGCAGCAGCTTGGATGAAGTGGGTGGTGCTTTATAAAAATGACTAATGAATTGGTGAAACACAATTGAGGAAAAATAGATTGTTGGGCAAGTAAAACACTAGAACAACACACCATCGAGGGATATCACTTTCCTTTCCCTCCCTATCCCTTTCTTGATTTCATTCCCTTCACCTCATGAACCAAACACCCCCTTAGTCTATTATGCTGATGTAAATTTACAGGCCTATAGTGTATATTATCCCTTGCAATGGTCAATTAAGCGATTCAAAAGAGGCAATTTTCCAAACGGACCTCCTATATGAGCGCACGGAGGCAACTCTATGCCTTAGTTAGAGGAAGGATGGCACTTGTCCATGACCAAGAAACTTATCTGGCAGTTAGCCAAGGAATGAATGATTCAGGGTAAGTTGAGTCCATTCAACAAACCCCATTTATGAGTTGCAGCCAAGTCAGTGAAAATAGAAGGTGTAAATGCAAAAACATAGAAAACAAGCTGAAATTATACCACGTATGGCGGCATGGGGAGCATGCGGATACTAATCTTAATGCTTAATGTGTTGAACCCATTAACAGATCACATTCAAAGAAAGCAGAAATATACATACTGAAATGATCGACCAAAATTTCTGTCATTTTCGATAATTTTGGGCTGGGAGCACCATGCGACAAACTCTTCTGCATCAAGAGCTTTGCTTTCTGAATGATTTCATTTCTAGTCATATATCTAGCAAAATACCTGCCACATACCAATCAAACAGTCCCTTCAGAATACATAAATTATGCCAGCATAAAAGATTACGTAAAAGTTGTCACCTGACTACATAGAACAGTAAGCCAATAAGAAAAGTGGTAAACTAAAGGCCAGAGAAGCAGCAAGTGCAGTATGAAACACAAATTGCCATTTCGATATTAATATTAACACGCTCAAATTTTCCAAGCAATATAGTTCATTTCTAAGTAGCAGACACTATTTAGAAACAAACTGTTAACTTAGAACCAACACCTATTGATTTCCCCAAATTCTATTGACTTCCCTCTGATGTAGCATTTACATAACTAACTTTCACGGGGCTATCTTTTCAGATAAAACGTCTGGTTTACATTACAGAAAGACATGAACAATAGAGTACATAATTTCATTTAAAATGAGGATTTGAGGACAAGGATAGTTAAATTATATTTTACACAAGCATACCCTTGTTTCAACTTCTCTTCAAGCATTTCGAATGCTGGTTTTATTCCATGGCTAGAGAGTAGCTTGCGAATGTGGTAGAGTGTAATAAGAACACCAAAGTAACCTTCTACTTCGCTACACTTCACTTGGTTAAGTTCTGGAGGTGGTGCTTGACGAAATTTATCTCTTGAAGTCAGCAAATCACAAGGGCTCAACTGCAAAGGGAAAAAATCAAAATAGTTCCAAGACAAAGACGGGAAAGAGGGTGCTTGTCATCCCATTACAGTACAAGTATCTAAGCCTCTAAGGGAAGTTAGCTAACAGCACCCAACATTCTAAGCCTCTAAGGGAAGTTAGCTAACAGCACTCAACATTGATTGTGCACACTATAAGTCACATAAGAATTAAATAGTAGATTTTTGTTCGATAACAGATTTCCAACCATGATCTCATAGTCAAAAGGAAAATCCATATGTTAATGAAAGAAAAAGCAGAAAATCCTTAATCCTCAGTGGGTGAGACATTTTGATAATGCTAGCAGCTTCTGCTGACATGAAAAATTTTATAAATCTATTTGTTTATACAATGAAATATGAAGCTTACAGTCAAGTACTCAAGAATTAAAACAAAAGGCTTAAAGACAAAACAAGCCAGGTCAGCCAACAGTGAGAACATAATAAAGAAAAGGAATTAAAGTGTACTGTTTGGAAGTCTCTGCCTGGTAGCAATCCCATTGCACAAAGCCTGGAAGCTATTGGCCGAACAACCTCAATGAGCAAATTATTTATCTCATCAGCATCTTTTCCCATTGGAACCTACATGGGGAAAGGCCAACTGTGAATGATAATGTTAAATTGGTAGCTCACTGATAACAGAATGTCGCATACACTTCACATTGCATACCTCAATTACTTCAGTCTTCCTGTCGTGTACGTAAGGGCAAACATCAGCATCACTATCTTTGCGATGTTCAAGCGTCGATATGTTCAAGTTATCAATCACCTGCTGTATAGTTTCCTTCTTTGCTGAAACCAACATTATTTGTCAACTTTTGGAAATGCCAATAGAAGATTTACAGTGAAAATCTGGATGACAACAAACTTACACCCAGGGGTAGCTGTCAAAGCTAATATTCTCAGGTCAACAGGAACTGCCATCAACTGTGGACAAAACAAATAAGCAGCAACTAAGCTTCACAGTAAATAGACTGCACAGCCAAACTGGAAAAGAACCTTAATATACAGGATATATGAAATAACCTCGCGAACAGCCACACAGTATGAGTAATTCCCCATTGCACGATGAGCCTCATCAATCACCAGACAAACCAAATATTTCACCAGACATGTCCCTAATAGTCACAGCAAAAGATTCAAAAAAATTGACATCTTGGAGTGAGCTAAACAAGCATACAACAACAACAACAACAACAACAAAAAAAAAAAAAAAAAAAAAAAAAAAAAAAAAAAAAACACAACAAAATAAACTGAAAGTTNCTCTGTAAGTTTTTCTAGCAAAGGGGGAAACAAGAAGAACATAATAGTGTAGACCATAGAAAACAAAAGAACAGACTTAAATGGTGTATCTCAAAATGGCAAGAGAGAAGTAAAAATTCCTCATTGACAATTGCCTAGCATCCTTTTCAAAACAAAGCATGAGTTACAAAGAGTAAGCTCTTTACTGTGAACAACATAGCACGAGCCAACAGGTGCAAATCACTTATGCAAAGTGAAAAATGTAGTTGTTATTACCCCCCCCCCCCCCCCCCCCCCCCCCNNCCCCCCCCCCCCCCCTCTCCCCCCTTTTTGTCAAAAAAAATGAAGAAAGTTAGTCATGGTGAAGATGTATATTCTATTTAATCAAGAATTGAGATAGAACTCATAAAAATAATTTTAACGTGCTTCTATTGTAAAGCAACAACGAAAATATACAGAAACAAACAGAACATTATCCAGGTCAATAATTAAAACTAAATAATCAAAATGAATATATGGCAAGGATGTATTGCCTTAAGGTAAACCTCACCATGAATTCCATTTTTAAAAGCAATATTGAATAGGTAAATCACCTGACTGAATATCCTTTTCAAGCACTTGAGGTGTGACAAAGAAAACTCGTTTGGATTTCCACAAGGACGCTCTTTTGGGAGGAGCTACTAAACCTGTCATATCAATAGTCCATTCCTGCAATCACTTATTTTTAATTCTTCTCAAAACTCGTCTATAGTTGAAATAATCTCAATCATCGGCAACATCTGGCTACAAATAAACAACAAAATATGAAAAGCAGCAACTTACTTGAGGTATACCAACAATATTATGACATGCTTCTATTTGTTGCATAACTAAAGGTCTCGAAGGAGCAGCAAAAACTATCTTGCCTGTGATTAAGAACGGAAACTAAGGTATCAATGTCTAGAACAGCGTCACAAACTTTTAATATGGAAGTCAAATAATCAAACTTCTAATAGATGAATAAGATGATGAAGAAGCCTGGACAACTAGACTTGTTTTTCAACGAATGTCACAGAGCACAAAGAAAGCAACGGAACAATGAAAATTAAAAAAAAGTACCTTCAGGGAACCACCTAAAGTAATTATACATAACAACAGCAGCTATGAGAGTTTTCCCTAGTCCGGTAGGAAGTGCCACCAATGTGTTCGAAAACAAAGCTGTCTGAGTTATCGCAACTTGATATTCACGACGAGGCACATTATCTGCAAAATGAGAGAAAACCGAAAAGATCACGAAACTCCATCACCACCCAATGCTCGCATCATATATAATTATCAATGCCCACTGTATTGCACCAACAAAGGAAGTCTCTTAGCTTAAAGTCCGACGAATTCTTTCTACCGAGGTTATCCATTTCCAAATTCGATACAAATTTGAATACATAAATCAAATGCTTCATAGTATACAAAAATACATAGATACATAAATATACATAATGACAATCTACATGATTATAGTAATCGAACTGGACAATTCAAAGAACAAATAAAACCTAAAAAATTGTTTCTCCTTGTCATCAAAACCTAAAATCTCATGATTTCAACAATCTCCAAATAAATCAAAACATTAAAAAAATTAAAAATTAGAAATGAAAAATTAAAAAATCACCTGGGTAAATCCAAGTTTTAGCAGCTTCATGATCAATATCAACAAAGCATCTCCTTTCCTCAACCCTAATTTCATCATCTTCACTTCGAACCCTAGGCTCAACCTCCGTATTCGATTTCGACGCATCGTTAATAATAAACTTATCAAGCGTTAATTGACGGCGATCATTGGTCTGAAACTTGTCGCCGGCGGAAACAAACGGTGGAGGAGGCGGCGGCGTTTGAGGTGGATTAGAAGCGGTTGCTTGGCACGCGACGTCGATTTCGCGAACTGCTGCTTCCCAATCAAAATCCTGCAAAAATTAAAGGAAAATGAATTTAGGGGGAAAATTATAAGTTAATTGAATTGAATTAGGGTTAAATTGAAAGAGTAAAGCTAACCTCTTCGTCGTCGTCGATTAATTGGAAGGAAGGTGCTTCCATTGTTGGATGAAGAAATTCAGAGCAAAAGGGAGAACACTTATTAAAGAAGATTTGGGAGTGAGTTGAGTGAGTTTGTGAGTAGGATGAGGGAGTTAAATTGGCGGGGAAATGTTTTTGCTGAATTTTTTCAAACGTAGGTTAATTGTTTGAGGCTAACCCAAGTTTAGGGCGATTTGGGATTAAGTAATAAGTTATGGACTTAGCCTTGTTTTCCTCGTCTTATTTTTACTTATTTTCAGCAAAAATAAGTTTAGTTCAGCAAAAATAAGTTCAGATCAGCAAAAATAAGTTCAGATCAGCAAAAAATAAGTTCAGTTCAGCAAAAATCAGTTTCAATCTTTAATAAATTGTTAATGATTTCAGCAAAAATAAGTTCAGATAAGTAAAAATAAGTTCAGTTCAGCAAAAATAAGACGAGGTAAACAGGGTCTTACTTCATCTATTTCATCTATTCTTTACCTTTTGTCTATGGATACTGTTCATTAATCACGCTTTGACTATTATTTATACTTTATTGATAAGTAAAAATAGATTTATATAGTGTTTTATTTGATTCGTCTCAATTTATTCTATTGGGGTATCAAGTTTTTATAATTTTTATAAACACAAAATTGAAGATATAAGCGTTGTAAAATTCGCATTGACAAACGTGTAAAATGAAACATAAAGAACAAAATGAAACGGAGGGAGTATAAAAATGACTTTGGATTGTGAGATTATACTTCGTACAACCATGAAGCGCGAACGAACATCCATGATACGAAAACCAAAATCATAATGAGGAAGAAAGAGAGCTCTGAGTGATTGAAAAAGAATCAAGTTTCATCGGTTTATGATAGGGGTATTCGTTTTGTACTTGCAACAAATGAGTATTTATTGTGCGACATAAAATACACTCATTGAAAGCATCCATTGGATACCCAATGAAAGTTAGAGCAATGACATTCATGATTTTTTACCCATGTCCATACTCCATACTATTAACTAAAACAAAAATTTTTAGATTAACCTCATGCCAAGTGTCTGTGTCCCTTTTAGTCCATTTAGATTAACTAAAACAAAACTTTTAGTCCATTTGACACAATTATTTTTGTTATTGAGATCTACTAATAACTTCTTTAAAAGCCACAAACGTGGGTGATGAAAATTGATCTTAAGATATCTTAGAATTAGGAATGGGACTTAAATCAACCGAGCGAGATATGGGTTGTTTGGTTATATACTTAATTACTTATATAGGTAGATTGGCTTAGGTGATTGGTAGAAAGCAACAACTATATGTATTGACCTTTTAAGTTGATTATTGTGTTATTTGGACTCTGCAATGTGTTAATATTAGACTTGACAATTTTTTTCATGATTTTAGTTCAATATAAAGTGTTTGAGTGTTGTACCCACTACCCATGAGGCCATGACCAAAGATCGCGTGTCAATAAAGGTATTTGAGGTTAAGTAAAGAGCTAAGGTAACATAGGTTGATTATCTAAGTTTTAAATTAGTTTTATGTGTTGAAGGTTTATTAAAAAGTTTGTAAGCAAACAATGCAAATGCCACTTAAAAAGTTGTTATGCAGTTACACATTCAAATTCTACCTTTCAACAATGAAAAAGCCAATAACCAAACATTATTATATTGAAAGATGAATATGGGTTGAAACTAACTTAGGCCAATAGGCCAATAAAGGGCTAATTTATTTTTTATTTTTTTTATTTTTATAGGATAAACAATTAAAGTTGTATGGGGTATTTGTATATGGCCTTATGGGACAGTTGTTTAAAATTATAAATTATAATCCTTATTTGTAAATTGTAATAATCCCTTGAATAATAATTCCACATGGCACCTAGACAAACGCTCTCTAAAAAAATTGAACATGTTGAGCTTTGGTGTATTTACACCCTAACAAATGCTACGTAGTATTATCCAAGAACAATTTTCTCTATACACCGAATAAAAAAATTTAAAATTGTTCATTTAATTTATAATGACAAAGCTAAACTTGAAACGAACAATCTCTTTATTCTATCATTAAAACAATCTTTTTTATGCTATCATTGAAACAGCCGATTGTATCGTATACATTATCGTATACCTTGGCGTAAAAGCTCATCCATTGTCAATTATAAATACGGAAACAATAAAGTGAGGGTTTAAGGTAAAAAAAAAAAGCGTGCTGCATAAGTAGAGTGGTAGTAACGGAACATCAGCCGGAGAGAAAGAGGAAGAGAAAGAAATGGAGGCAATAGTAGTAGACGCTGGATCCAAGTTCCTTAAAGCTGGCTTCGCCATTCCTGATCAACCTCCTCCTTTGGTAATTTTCCCTTTCATTTATTTTATTTTATTTATTTATTTTTGTAATATATATATTTTTGTCTTCATATATTACAATTAAATTAGATTAAATAATTATAATCATTATATAAATACCATATAATTTTCTTGCTTAGAATTTCATTAATCCCATTTGTGGGTTTAAGTTAATTAATATGAAATTTGAACTTTGCTTAAAAGATACATACAATTTACTAATATATTGATTTTAATTGGATTTCCTTGAATGTAGGAGAGAAAATTACACTGTGTTTTTTTCACTGTTTTATAATGTCATATCATTTTTATGGGAGCCCCACTATATTTGATCGACATAAAAATTGAAAGTTGAAACTTGGGTTTTCTTTCACATTCATAAAAAAAAAAAAATAGTTTAAAAAAAAATGAAGAACCCTAAATTGTGGAAGTCCATATTATTGGTTTAATCCAATTTTGTTGCAAGAATTGTGTAAAGATTGAATCTTTTTTATCTGGGTTTTTGTAGAGGGTTATGAGTATTATGTAGAATTCTGTTAAAGATTTCTTCTTGAAGTTCATGCCACTTTTTCATCCGGAAGTTGGGTGTTTGACTAATTTTGTTTTGGACCCATTTTCGAATTCGAGTGGTTTAAAGTAGGGAAGATGATCTAATTTGTAAGAAGAGTGAACAATGTTGGTAACTCTTTTTGTTTGAGGAAGAAATGAACTAACAAGCTAGAGCAATGAGCTGACGAGGCGTTTGGTACGTGGGAATGAGAATTTGGAGATTAAAAGATTGGAGGAACGGGAATTGGAGTGTGAATTTGTTGACATGTATTGGTTCTTTGATTTATCATGATTGATCTAGTAAATTTATTGCTTCCACTATTAATGTGAAGGCACTTGATTGAGATTTGAGAGCTTGAGAGCTCATATATTTGATGATGGGATCGGCGTATATGTATCACTGTTGACTGTTGTATTCATAGCTAGTTGCAGTATCCAACAAGCTTCTGTTTTTTGGATAAGGAGTGAACTAACAAAATAGTCCAATGAGGGGATTATATTTAAAGTTAAATGTATTAGTCTTTGGTGTTTGCCGTGTAGTAGTATTGCTTCCACGATTTGTGTAGAGGCACTTGGTTATAGAGCTCAAAAGTGTCCAATCTTTGATGCTAGTATCATGTACTCTTACACGATTGAGTTGCAGCTTTCCCCAAGCTTTCAAATTTATGACGCATCTATAAGTACTCGTATGCAATATTAGTTTGATGAAACTTTTGTCTCCTTTTTGTGCTTGTCTAATGAAGTTATACCATTGTGTGCGTTGATTAGGTCCATTCTAACTTCTTAATTGTGGTTCAGATCATGCCGACACAGATGAAGTGTGTCCCTCAAGATGAATCAATAGACGTTACTACTTTGCCAGAGGTCACTGTTGATCCTATTGTGCGTGGTTTTATCAGTGATTGGGATGCTATGGAAGATTTATTGCACCATCTTGTGTACACTAGCCTTGGATGGGAAATTGGAAACGAAGGCCATATATTATTTGCTGATCCACTATTAACTCCTAAGGTTATTACTTATTACAAGTCTTGCTTTGTCATTCTTTAAATGTTTAATTTTTATAGGTTAAGTTTGACTGCGCCCCCCCCCCCCCCCCCCCCCCCCCCCCCCCCCCCCTTTACTAGTTGTTTCAGTCAATTTGTTTTTCATCTTTCCAACTTTTTAAAATCTCAAATTATTAAAACTATTGAAACCAACCAGTGTTGTGAAATTTCCCATGTGAACTCTTATGTATTTAGTACTAAATTCAACCGCTCGAATGTTAATTTACTTACCAGATGTTAATTTTCTACGTATGTAGTACATTGGAAGATAGGGTTTAGTTATGACCTCCTACTGAAGGGATTAATCATGTGGGCCACCTTAGTGTTCATCACTAATTGATAGCTTAAGCCCTTGCTTCAACTTTTTAGAAATCGTTTGCTAATTTTAAATGTTAACCCTGAAAGGTTTCATAGGTGTAATTTCTGTCTATGGATTTTAACATTCTCACTAATGGATAATGTCTCTTGATTGCAGGCTGTGAGAGAACGACTGGTTCAATTGATGTTTGAAAAATTTAACGTCTCGGGATTCTATGCTACAGAACAAGCTGTGTTATCACTGTATGCGGCAGGTCGTATATCTGGTTGCACCGTTGATATTGGCCATGGAAAGATAGGTATGCTCATTGCATAGCGCTTGAGTATTTGACTCATTTGTCTGCCGTTTCTATATGTAGTAATATCATGCATGTGTGCTTCTGTGTATTTTAAGACACTAGGGCATGTGCTTCATTTGTCTTTGCTTGTGTGTACATTTTAACTTATTTGAAGTCTGTAGTCTAAATCTATGTAGCACAGATTTGCCTCATGTTATGAAACAAAACCCAGGAGAAGCTCTGTGCTTCAAAGGCTTGAATCTAAGGATGTGCCAGATTTCTAAAGAACTAGACTTAGCTGATGGTACATTTGGTCTTGCATGATGGCAGATATTGCTCCAGTGATTGAAGGAGCTGTTCACCACATTGCCTCAAGAAGGTTTGAGATTGGGGGTGCTGATTTAACTAAGCTGCTTGTTGAGGAACTTGGTAAGTCTAATCCAATGGTAAATCTTCGGATCCAAGATGTTGAACATATCAAAGAGCAATATGCAAGTTGTGCTGAAGATGAATTGGCCTATGCAAAAATCAAGCAATCATGTCCTAATGAAGAGCATACGCTGCCTGATGGCCAGGTTTGTATATGGTGATTTGACTATTAAAATATGTCATATGTTTGACACTACTACTTAGATATTCTGTTGAATGATGTTTAATATTTAGAACTTGTTATGCTCTATTTAGGTTTATGTTGGTGTTTTCTTGTGTTCACTTCTGCTTCAAATTTGATGTTTTTTGAAAGCTGACCTTTTTATTTATAAGAGAATAGTTCATGCACATTGTCTTGCTTTACAAGCTCTGCCCTATTATAAGTAACTTAAGTTTAATTTGCTTGATTTTTTTTTTTTTTTACTTTCACTTGGGATAGATTTACCCTGGGATTGTTTGATATAAAAGACTTGATGTCTTGTAGGTAATTAAAATTGGAAAGGAAAGATATGCTGTGGGTGAAGCTCTATTCCAGCCTTCTGTATTGGGTTTGGAGGCACATGGCATTGTTGAGCAGCTTGTTCGCTGCATATCAACTGTATCATCCGAAAATCATCGACAATTGTTGGAGAGCACTGTACTCTGTGGTGCCACAGCCTCCATGATTGGTAAATTACCTCTTGCCTTTAGTTTGAATTTGTTTTTTTAACAGCAGCAAGTTGATGCAGCAACGTGTGCCAATTTCAACTCAATAGACTTAGGAAGGTCTGTTTTTTGGTGTTTTAGTTGTATAGTAAAGTAGAACTCGTTTTCAAAATTAAGTCAGAGCACTTCCAACTCTGCCATTCTTTCATGAGAAATACGGAGCATTATACTATCTTTCAACTTCTGATTCTCTTTTGTTGTTCTGTTTGTTGAGAGCTTTATTTCCATGATAGTGTTAACACTTGTGAGAACTTGTCTACAAAAGAGTTCATATAAATGACTTAAGGTGGGGTTGAAATGTTGGATCAAGGAAACTCCCTCTCACGCACAATGTAAGTTTTTGGGTCGGTAAAGTACAAAAGGTAGAGAATTTAAGATATTCAGGTATGTCCCAGATGGCCTTGGGCTCCTGTCATTTGATGGTCTGTTATATGAGGTGAGCCACTACTTTGTCTGCTTGCAATGCTAGCAAGAACATTTCTTGAAGTTTGCCTTTCTAGGAATACGCCTTTAGCTCTTCTATGAAGGCTGACTGTGACATCTCAAAAACTCAATGAAAATCCCTATGATAGATAAAATTGTAAAGGTTTTTTTTATCAAGCTTCCTTCAGTTCCTTGTACTAAACTCTTTTGTTATTTCCTTAAAATTAGTTGAGTGCTTAATGGTAACTTTTGCTGATTTTTATTTACCTCAACTGCCTTGTTCGTGCAGGTTTTGAGGGCAGATTCCAGAAAGAAGCTAATATGAGCTCATCTGCTATTCATCCATCAGTCGTGAAGGTAATATATATATGGATCTTTAATTTGTACTCGTCCCCTTGTATCAATCCTTGTCATAAACCAACTAATAATACAACATCATTTTGTATAACCACTCTTTATAAGGCCATTTGTATCCTCTCCCATCATTTACATAAGTAGTAGCAAAGGAAATTAAATATTAAGTCATCACTATATTGAAAAGGCAACGATTTTTGCCAAACAAAGTAATAATTATACTTGCTGGCTTTTAATTCCTGATTGTGTACATGTGGAACCATTATCTGACTTTTCACTATTGTTTGAAAATGTCCATCTGAACACAGCCTCCAGAATACATGCCTGAGAATTTGTCTCAGTATTCAGCATGGGTGGGTGGTGCAATACTAGCCAAAGTCGTCTTCCCTCAAAATCAGCATGTGACCAAAGCAGACTATGATGAAAACGGACCTGCTGTTGTTCACCGCAAATGTTTTTGAGAATTATCTGCCCCAGCTTCAGTTTTCAGGTACTTAGTTAACTTCAAACTGACACTAACCAAGAGGCTCAGAAGAGAAGACATATATTGTTCACTTTCACTAAGATGCGAAGAGAAGAGAAGAAAGAAAAACAATTTAATGATGCGTTGAATATTGAGATTGCACCATCTTGTACTAGGTTCTCCTACTTTCAGTAGCTACTAAACTCCGTTAAGATGATTTGCAAGCATTGTAGAACCATTAACAGTTTCGGCATTAGGTAGATGTTCTGAGTCGTGTAGATTTTTTATTGTCATATTGTATAGGAAGACAGAATCTTTATATCATTCCTTGAGGTGTAAGAATATACTCGGGTATCTCATATTTTTCAAATATAACACCTTATGTTTTGATGGCAAAAAACAAAGTATTGTTTCTTTCCTGTCATTTTCATATTTAACCAAGCATCTATTACGGAGTATATCATTGTAGAAGACTAGAAGGTTACACTGAAATCTCGTTTTAGAGGAAATTTATTTCCAACTTGAATATTGACCACAATGTTTTTCAAAATACAACTTTTACTTGACAAATATAATAACAAGATTACATGATGCCTTTTGAAATCGCTACTCTCTTCCAAATTGTACATTTGTAATAAGAAATAACTAGATTTATACGAATAATGTACGGAATATATATACTATCATTGCATATTTGCATCTAGCTTGAATTTGACCCCTCGTCTTAACACCCAAACTATAGTAAATTAGGAACGGAAGATCTTTAATTAAGTATTTACATAGGCTAACGGCCATTAGCTATACCTATTAATTAGTACTGTAATAAACTTATATAACCACCGAATTCAAGAGTTATACCTATAAGATCAGAGACTACAGCATTTACTTGAGTGCCAAATTACTAGTCGTAACAGCTTTTGGCGGCTGTGCACTGTGCCTCAGAAGCTGGGAATCAATGTCATTAAAACTTTTGCCACGACGGTGAGCAGCAAGATTCTGCTTTTGTCGCGGTCTCTGTTGTTGCTGAAGATTGTTCACATTTTGCTGCAGCTGGTACAGGTATTGAAGCCTACCAAGTTCTTTGTCCAATATTTCCTGTTCCACTGGATCCCAAATATTTTATTTTGTTTAGTATGAAACAAAATGTAAATTAATGACATGTTTGGCTAAACAACAATGGCTATATCACTGAAATATGTACAGTTTTATACTCACTTGATTTTATGTAATGCTCTTGTGATAAATTATCTAAACGTTGCTTCAGAGCTCTATTTTCCAACCCAAGTATAAGGTTTTGCTGGTCAAGAAACTCCAGTTGAGCTGTTGCTTCGGCCCCTGCTACCTGCATTACCGGGTATAAACAATGTCCAAGGATTGAGATTCCTCATACTCTCATAGGCTGTACATAGCAAGTATGGAATAAGAATTTTTAATTTTCAAATAGACAAAACATAGAGAGATTAGGAAAAGAATACCTGCAAAGCTTGGGCATTTCTCTCTAGTTCTGCAATGTATTGAAGCTTCCTGACGCGTGATCTTCGAGCATTATGCCTACATCATTACAGATTTACAACCCCTTAAAGCTCAAATGTTCTAATTTCCGTGCAACTCATCCAGTCTTCACAGCAACTTAACGATAAAATAATTTCACTTACTGTTTACGTTTTGCATCAGTATTAGATGCGGAAGGTGGTTTCACTTGAGAGCAGTCATTTCCTCCAGCAGAACTTTCTGAGGTTATTGGGGCACCAGCAGCTGAATCTTGGCTATCTGTCTCATTCGGGGCAGACCTTACCCTGTTTGGTTCAGGTGAACAAGACATACCTAAGGCCTGACAATCAGCATCTTCCTTGGCATTTATCAGCACAGTTGGTAATGATGCAGAATCCGTGGGTGATTTCCACGACTTATCTCTCTGATGTTTACATTCAGAACTCGGGTTATTGTTGTTAAGAGAAGCTTGGGGAGCCCATGCACCACCATTGATATACCGAGGCATTTGGAAATTGCAAGCTGGTCCCCCAACATTGTTCATAAGCCATAACTGTTTTGGATTACTATCTGCTGCTAAGTAAGCAAAAGAATCACTTGCTGCACGACGATGATAAGGTTTATTAGCAGGACTCTCAGGCTCGTTTAGGAGATCCTCGAGCCAAGCTGGTGCGTCCTCTGATAAGACATCTGTGAAACTAGATCTTGGCATATCGTTGACCTGTTTGTCAGCGTGGATAGGACCGCTATAGGGTTCTTGAGATGGGCCTTTAGGAGGAAGAGACATCCGTCCTCTGCATGTGCTGGCTTGGATGTTTGACAACCCATCAGGGTCTGCCATATATTCAGCCAGCATTATGACTGAGAAATAGTTAGAGTGACCTAGAAGATAGATAAACTACCGAACTAAACAAGTAAACAACCAAATTCAGCATCTTTCACAATGTTTCAATAACTTTACTAAATTTTCTAATGACTCTAATATATAGTCATATTGCTGTCATACCTTTTAGAGCAAGAACCACGAAACACTAGCTTTCTTACGGGAATCTGAATAAACCTGAAAAGAACACGATTGGTGCTAGGATAGATGATCCAAGAAAGCTCGCCTTATTGCTTAAGCACCTAACTTTTTTCGATGCAGTACGTACAATTGTGATCTTCAGTAGCTGAAACAAAAGAAACAAGACATTCATTAGAACAAATTCTAGAAATTAATGGGAAAATCACTTGAATTCACGTATGCACTCTCAAAACTTCATGCAAAATCAATTTCACAAGTCAAGTCTACCATGCAACAAGCATTTCGTACATGGAAAAATGAAATGCATATTCATATTCTGTTATTTGCAACAGAATCAAATTTTTACTAGTCCACTAGACCATTCCATTCATTTTCGATTCAAGCTTCATAAGTAAAGTAAATTACACACGACTTGTTTTGCCATGACATGTAACAACTTTCCCTATGACCAATATGAAGCACACATGCATGACAACTCGTATCATTGGATTGAGAGTATTCAAAATAAATTTAAAAAATAAAACAATCTAAGGGTTAACCTTCTGCTATGAAATCAAAACTCTTACCAATAACCAGCGTTACCATATGACACACATGCATGATAACAACGTACCATGTAAGAGTCTAAGACAAAAACAATAGAAACAATGCACCATGATTTAAAGGAGAAATCATGAACTATTAACAAAACCATGTACCTGAAAATAGGATATCAGGGTGGTTCTGGCAACAGGGCGGCGATAGATCTTTGTCGCCAGAGGACCGCCACCACCTTATTATTTTAATTTTTATTTTATTTTTATGTGCTACTACTTAATTAATTCTAGGCCATTATTGCAATAAGCTCAATTACAAAGAAATAAGAAATAGAGAAAAATGAGGAGAAAATAATAGTAATTGAAAAGGCAGCAAAGGGATGCTTTCACCGCAAAGAAAGCTAAAAGCTGTTATATGATCCACCATTTTGGTTTTTATAACCTCCTTTGATTATTAAGGAAGTTTGAGGTGTATATGATATGGAATAAGTTAATGGCCATTATCCATTTTTCTTCAGTATTAACCAATCAAATAGCTAAATTTTGATGGCCAAACTAAAGATTAATTAGTAGGATCATAATTTCAACCGCAAGTCCACAATGTAGTTAGAATCAAATCATGTTTGCATTATTCTTGTTATTACATGCGAGTGTGGTTCCCAATTCCCATATACTCCTAAAAAGGTAAATAAATAAACAACCTCCGTGATACACTTAACTAAGCACAATAATCACCCGATTTACACAAATATCTGTTAGGGAAATTGCTCTTGAAAACACAAAATAACAACAAATTGAGAACTTTCGAGGCGTGTACTCACTTTCCTAAAAACTATATTTCACCCCTATCACAAGAGCATGGATTTCATGAAATAAGTTTTTGAGATACAACGAAGAAAATCTTCTTTGATGATGCTCTAATCAACAAAGAACAATGAAGAACAAGTATGTGACTAAAAGTTTTAATAATGTGAAAATGATGATGAACTTTTTGAAGAAACTAACTCTTCAATCTTTGATTATGAGAAATTCTGAAGTTCTTTTTTTTAACTTCTTTTTTCCTATCCAACCCATATATAACATATATGTAATAAGCATGAAGAGATACAAGCAAAATAACCACCGTTGAAGCAACGGATAAAGCCAAAAAACCATTTCTGAAGCCTTTATGAACCCGCATAAATATTCTATGCGCCCGCATTTTATTAAAATTCTGTCTTTTGAGGGCTTCTGGAGGTCTGATGCGGGCGCACAAAAGTCTTATGCGTCCGCATCAGCGGGGGCTTTTTTTGCTCTTTATTCATGAAATACAACTCTTGCATGCTATACTTTTCTTTGATTATTAACTCACCTTTTCCATGTAAATTATCAAAGATTAAACTTGGATGTATCATACATATACTCTAAATCATTCAACATTCCTCCACCATTTAGAGTATATAAATTATGAAAATATCATTATCATCATCAACACATATACAATCTTATGCATCAATGAAAGTGTACAATGACTTGAACTTTCACCTAGTATAATACACATTCCAAGAATCCGTATCTCATGGTGTTGTAAAACAATTGAACCATTTAATACATAATGGAAACTTGAAGATATCATACACACAAGATAAATTACTTGTTCTTCATTAATAACTTGACACTTTAGCCATGTGTCCCGTATCTATTCATAAATGCATCAAAGCTACGCCCCTTAGCTTCTTGAAGCGGCCAAACTTCGCATTTACATAGGTAGATCTCTTAACATGCTCCTGTGACAAAGCACAATGTCAAGATCTATTAAGATAAAACAACCTCCTTTAACATCACAGTCCGGAACTTTACCTTGGATGAATAAACAAGTTCCCAATCATCAATGTAAAAGAATTAAACTTATTGAACTTGAGTCTCAATGTAATATTGGAATCAAGTTAAATTTCTTTCACTTGTAATTAACTAGGGGCTCCAATCCTATACCGATTGCCATCCTTTCAACTTTCTCTCTAGCTAGTGCTTTTGTGAAGCAATCCGCTAGATTGAAATTAGTATGCACATAGTCAATTGTGATCACACTATCTTTGATAAGTCCTCTTATATAACTATGTCTAACACCAATGTGTCTAGACTTACCGTTATATGTTTGACTATATGCTCTTGCCAAAGTCGCACTACTATCACAATGAATTACAATAGGAGAAATCGGCTTTGGAATCAAAGGAATCTCATACATGAGATTTCTCAACCATTCTGCCTCTTTACCGGCGGAATGCAATGCTATGAACTCCGATAACATAGTAGAGTCCGCTATGCAAGTTTGTTTCTTGGAAGTCCAAGATATTGCACCTCCCCCAAATAGAAATACCCATCCACTAGTGGAGGAATGATCTCTATTGGAGATCCAACTTGCATCAGAAAATCCGGCCCCCCTTCTACAACCGAAGGATGACCCTTGTAAGACAAACCAAAATCTATGATTTTCTTCAAGTACTTCAATACACGACGAATAGCTTGCCAATGTTCTATGCTAGGATTATGAGTAAATCTACTCAATTGACCAACCGCAAAGGCGATATCCGGCCTTGTACTTGTCATTGCATACATTAAGCATCCTATAACCCTTGCATATTCAAGTTGAGAAACTGCACTACCTTCATTAGGTAATAACTTTATGCTAGGATCCATAGGACTTGAAACAAGAGCAGTCTCATTGACATTGAACTTTTTGAGAACTTTTTCAATGTAATGAGATTGTGACAAGACTAAATTTCCGTCTTCTCTCTTGATTCTTATTCCCAAGATGACATTCGCCTCCCCCATATCTTTCATGGAAAAATGAGACGATAGAAAGGATTTAGTCAACTCTACTTGTGCTAAATCCGTTCCAAAAATTAACATGTCATCCACATATAGACAAATGATGACTCCTTTACCGTTGTCATCGAATTTACTATACAAACACGTGTCCAAAATATTCAATTTGAATCCGTTGGACAATACTACCTCATCAAACTTTTGATGCCACTGTTTTGGTGCTTATTTTAGCCCATATAAAGACTTAACTAGTTTGCAAACTTTATGTTCTTGTCCTTCAATGACAAAGCCTTCCGGTTGCTTCATGTAAACCTCTTCTTCTAATTCTCCATTCAAGAACGCTGTCTTAACATCCATTTGATGGATCACAAGATTACGAACTGCCGCAAGNTCCGCAAGGGCTATTAGTAATCTTATAGTGGAGATTCTTGCAACGGGTGCATATGTATCAAAGTAATCGATACCCGGTTTTTGAGTAAACCCTTGAGCCACAAGCCGGGCTTTGAACTTATCAATAGTTCCATCAATCTTCATTTTCTTTTTGAAGATCCATTTGCATCCGATTGGTTTACACTTTGGAGGTAAANTATTGGTTTACACTTTAGAGGTAAATCGGCTAAAATCCAAGTATTATTTCCCAAGATTGAGTCCATCTCATCATTAATTGCTTCTTTCCAAAATGGAGCATCTTGAGACCTCATTGCCTCATCATAGGTTGAAGGATCATCCTCTACATTAAAAATGTATTTAAACTTTTTGGAGATATCTTCCCTTGATCCTTCAATCAAATATACATGAAAATCCGGGCCAAAAGATTTTTCTTTTCTTGCCCTTTTGCTTCTCCTTGGTTGAGTTGAGGTTGATGCCTCATTCTCAATTTGGGATTGAACTTCTAAACCTTGATCAAATGTACCTTGATCAAGTGCTTGAGCATTGATAGTAGGAATTACATCCTTTGGTCTAGGCATTGATGAAAATCTAGTTTCATCAAAGATTGCATCTCTTGACTCTATAGTGGTATGAACCGACCAAAAGTCATTTTGTTCTATAACATAGAACCTATAGGATTTGCTATGACTAGCATATCCTATAAAGATGCATTCAACACCTCTTTCACCCAACTTCTTACGTTTAGGTTCCGGCACTTTTACAATTGCCCTACATCCCCAAACTTTGAAATGATTCAAGTTTGGTTTCCTTTTATACCAAAGCTCGTATGGGGTTACCACATTTTCTTTCATAGGAACACGGTTTAATATATAACAAGCTGTCAAAACAGCTTCACCCCAAAAACCTTCACTCAAACCCGAATAGGATAACATGGTGTTCACCATTTCTTGTAAAGTCCTATTCTTTCTTTCCGCAACACCATTTTGTTGTGGTGTATAAGCCGTGGTTGTCTCATGTATAATTCCTATTGATTGGAAATAACTTGGATTATAGTATTCACCACCTTTATCGGTTCTTAGCCTTTTAACTTTGTCATTTATTTGCAATTCTACTTCATTTTTGTAGATTTTAAACTTGTCAAGGGCTTCATCCTTAGAAAACAATAAGTAGATATAACAAAATCTTGAATAATCATCAATAAATGTTACTAATTACTTTTTGTTACCCAAGGAAGGTGTGCTATGAAAATCACACAAATCACTATGCACCAAACTAAGCAAAGTAGTATTCTTTTCAACACAATTAGGAAATGGTTTTCTTGTGATCTTTGACAACATGCATGATTTACACTTCTCTATGTTTTGATTGAAAGGAGGTATCAAATCATGCTTAGACATATGATAAAGCTTTCTATAATTAACATGTCCAAGTCTACAATGCCATAGAGAGGAATCATCATTTAATAAACACACATTGTCTTTCAAAGTATTACAAATACTAAGTTTAAACATTCCATCACAAAGATAACCAAGTCCTACAAAGCTACCACCTTTAGACAATACAAACTTATCTGATTCAAATACCATTTTATAGCCTAATCGATTCAAAGTAGCACCGGAGACTAAATTCTTCCTAAGTTCCGGAGAATAAACAACATCTCTTAAAGTAAGAGTTTTCCCGGAACTAAACAACAATTCTACTTGTCCTACACCTAGAACTTTTGCCGTAGAATCATTTCCCATGTAGAGCATTTCTCCATTTCCAACTTCATGAAAAGTTTTGAATAGAGATTTATCCTTGCACACATGTCTTGATACTCCCGAATCGATAAACCATGAACAATCATCCTGCACATAATTGATTTCAGAAATCACACACACATAATCCAAAGATGAATTAAGTGATATTTGTGCACAAGCATTACCTTGCTTCTCTTGGGATTGGCTAGAGTTGCCACTTCCCTTCTTCTTGCTCATCCTCCTTTTCCAAATGGTACAATCTTTCTTGAAGTGACCGGGCTTGCCACAAATCCAACATCCACGTTGTGGAGTCTTTTCATATTTAACCTTTTTGCCCTTATTGTCACTTTTGGAGTCATTACTCCTCTTCTTTGGGTTTGAAGAACCCTTGGACTTATCATCCTCCACCATGTTAACGGTGGTAGAACTAGGATTTGCATCCTTTTGTCCATCTTGCAACCGAATTCCCTCTTCAATACGAAGATGAGAACCCAATTGTTCTAAGTTTATATCCTCTTTCTTATGTTTCAAAGAATTTCTTACATCTTTCCATGATGGTGGTAACTTATCAATTATTGAAGACACTATGTAAGTTTCACCAACATTGATATCATGTTGTTTAAAATTGCCAACAAGTCTTTGCAATTCATGAAATTGATCCATAATACTCTTTGAGTCTACCATGCGATAACTATTAAAGTTACTTACAAGAAATTTTTTACTAGAAGCATCCTCTTGCATATACTTAGACTCTAGATCATTCCATAAACTTTTTGCGGATTCATAAAATTGATAAATATCAAAAAGATCATCAGACATACCATTCAAAATGTGGCCACGACAAATATAATCGTCATTCTCCCACTTGTTTCTTTTCCTTGTAGTCTCCAAGGTTTCGTTGTCCTCTTCCGGTTTCGGGGTTGACAAAACATAGGCCACTCCAAGTGCGGTGCGAACAAAGTGCATCTTCTTTTGCCAACGTCGAAAACCAACACCCTCAAACTTGTCTAACTTATTGAAATTTGTAGTCAATTCTCTAATGGTTGCCATTTTTGCAAATAGAAGTATAGTTTTTAGATTGTTAGGGAAATTGCTCTTGAAAACACAAAATGACAACAAATTGAGAACCTTCGAGGCGTGTACTCACTTTCCTAAAAACTATATTTCACCCCTATCACAAGAGCATGGGTTTCATGAAATAAGTTTTTGAGATACAACGAAGAAAATCTTCTTTGGTGATGCTCTAATCAACAAAGAACAATGAAGAACAAGTATGTAACTAAAAGTTTTAATAATGTGAAAATGATGATGAACTTTTTGAAGAAACTAACTCTTCAATCTTTGATTATGAGAAATTCTGAAGTTCTTTTTTTTAACTTCTTTTTTCCTATCCAACCCATATATAACATATATGTAATAAGCATGAAGAGATACAAGCAAAATAACCACCGTTGAAGCAACGGATAAAGCCAAAAAACCATTTCTGAAGCCTTTATGCGCCCGCATAAATATTCTATGCGCCCGCATTTTATTAAAATTCTGTCTTTTGAGGGCTTCTGGAGGTCTGATGCGGGCGCACAAAAGTCTTATGCGCCTGCATCAGCGGGGGCTTTTTTTGCTCTTTATTCATGAAATACAACTCTTGCATGCTATACTTTTCTTTGATTATTTAACTCACCTTTTCCATGTAAATTATCAAAGATTAAACTTGGATGTATCATACATATACTCTAAATCATTCAACAATATCACTGGATTTACACAAATTTTAGTACTATGTAACAGTACCCTAGTTAACTAAATATACTTTTTCGGTCTTTTTTTAGTTGCTACATTAAGATTTTTGACACTATTTACATTGTACATAATATGAGATATAGTTTGATTCGTCTTGATGTATATTTTCCAAAAATATAATTTACATAATTTTTTATTATACCAAACTCGATATATTAATTTTATAAGATGCGTCTTGAGAGATACGATAAAAATAAAATTAGCAAGTAAAAAAGATTAAGGAAGTACAAATGATCTTATTTTATAGTCGGACTCATGCGTCCTAATTTAATACGGTCCAGTACTTTTACCGTATGAACATGTGAACCTTCATCCTTAACATAATGAGTCGAGCATCAGCATACACCATACGTAAGTAATTCAACACTTTGCCAAAATCTACTAGTGTACTTGTAATTCATTCATATAGTAATAAATGTACAATTTGCAACCTGCATGCAAGTGTGCTAATGAAGAGCAAGAGTCGAAATTAATCACCGATAGAGCTACTTAATTCGAGGAGAAAGCCAAAACAAGAAAAATGACAACTGAAGGAGAATATACAGAAGCATGAGAGGATCTATTTCCTTGATGACCTTGGGATGAAAGAAAATAAGTGAGGCTGGAAAATACACTTGTCCCTGCTACAAATGCTAACATAAACATCACAAAACACATGTTCGAAACAGAGGTTCTTTCATTTATAAGAATCAACATCATTTATATCAAATGCCAATGATGAAAATTAGTTTCATCTTTTCTGCTACAACTTTACATGGAACATGAGAAATTCCAGAGTAGAATTGCTACCCTAACCAAGCATGACAGTTGGTAGTCAAGCTCTGTAACCCATTCCAAGTCCAGATTCCTGCTTGCAATTTTTATCAGAATTTTGCAACTATAAACAAGATCATATCTTTCTACAACTAATGACTGCCCATTGTAATATTGTTCAACACACGGCGCAGATGGAATGCTTCACCTTGATCTCCATTTAAAGACCGTCTTTCCAAGCAACAAGCGGTTAGCTGCCTCAGTAACTTCTCAAGCTGAGAATGCAGGCAATTCTGTGGATCTTTCAAACCAGGATTAGTTGACAGTATCATAGCATTCACTGCATCAGCAACAACATCTCTTCGAGATTCTCCAAAAAGATGTCCAATCGGGGACTTCACAGGATCTTGATAAGCTAACACGGCAACACAATCCTGTACGAAAATTACCAATCAAAGAATCTCAGAAGATTCAGTAATACTGTAATATAAAACAGATTTAGTAGAAAGCAAAACAGAAGATAGCAAATAACTTTCTTGGCCCCTCTCAAAATAAGTAATAGAGATTTAGAAAACCTATCATCTATTATCCAAAATCACTCATGGTCATCAGCAAGTGAGAAGTCATAGCTCATAAGAGCACAGCAATATACTATATAGTAACAAGTGTTTTCACTAGAAGCACATAGATTTGAATATTGAATAGAAAAGGAAATAGAACAGGTTTAAATGGGGTATGGAGCAAGTTTTTTATAGCATATGAATTTGTAATCTGTACTTTTCTGCTTTTTCTTTGCACTCACCTTCGATCACTATTCACTAGAACACTTCCCTTCCAATGCTCTATACTGTTACTATTGTTGGTTAACGTCAGAAAATTTTGACTACCTAATTTTACTCTCCAAATTCCTCCACAGATGCCAAATGGCCCACAGCTCACATGCCAGCATGGGAAACTAAGCTATTTTTTTGATTTGTCAGCTTAATGATATGGATTTTGGTACCGTGAATAGATGTTCTGCATGAGACTCTAGATCTTTCTCTCTCTTCATATGAGGGAATGAAGGACTAATAGTGGTTACCCAACCAAAATGACTGGGTTGGGTTGGGTTGGGTTGGAGTGATGTGGTGGGTGGGTTGCCTAAATAAAGTGGATGCTTATGGTTATCCACTTATCCCAATAAAGAATTAAAGTAAGTTTCTATCTTTTTTAGTTTTGTTGTGTGTGTGTTTTGATTAAAGAATCATCAGTTAAACACTGAAAGCAACAGTGTACCACCCCACATGTGCTATAAGTCTCAACTACGAGTTTGATAAGCAGGGCAATAATTCGGACAAATTGAATATATTGGTGAGGTCACACATAAAAACAAAGTATTACCCGAACAAGCTCCTTATATTCATCCACTCCGAAATATTTGGCCAGTTCCACCCTTCCATATTTGATAGCATCTTCTAGCAATCCAGCCTACATCACAAAGGTTGAGGATATAAGACACTGAAATCACATGGAGATATATTTTTTCAAGAAAAATGATAATATCAGTGGAAGTACTCAAATTAATTATGACAAATTGAAAATGAATAGCAGACTGAGTGCACTGCTGTCACTATGCTACTGAAAGCACTATGACGGAGCTTCTAGAAGCACAAATGTGAATAAGTGAAGATAATTTTATCAGAAAAGTGTGCCAACAGAAAGCAGGAAAGGGGGCATAGAAATCATGAACAGCTGTAACCATAACGACAAATAAGCAGAAGAAAGGTCATACCCGAACCAATTCTAGAAATTTCTGACAATGAAGCAGGAAGCAAATTGGAGAGTTATCATCCTGCCAAAAAAAGCAAAGTTCAACAGAAACAATCAACCTCAGGTAAGGTTTAAGAAAAATTGTTGAATGTCAACCTATAACCCATCTAAGACGGGCATAACAGTAACCACCTAATAGAGAGAGTAAGAGTAAGAAAGATTGTTTGAAAAAAAAATTAAGAGGCAAATAAACACTGATCCAAACATACACGTGTACATTCATATATATGAAGCACATGAAGAGATGATAAAAGCCAAGAAAGACACAAATAACTCACCTGAATTATTTGAGGATACCAGTCACGAAGTTTATCAAACGTAGCATCAATCTGCCCCATCCTGATCAGCTTCATTACCAAGATGAGCATGTCAATATCAGATCTTATAGAAAGTAAGTGACATCAATTTGGGTGGAAAACTAACAGGAAGAACAACTCAGAAACCTAAAGTATTTGAGCAAAAAGATCCAAAAGACCGGGCAAGAAAAGAACTAAGCATAGTAAAAGGATTTTTGATTAAATAGGGTACAAAAAAATAAGTGGTGCTGCTAAAAGCAAAGCATTTCATCCCTATAGTTGGTTTAAGTGGCATACTATTAAATCAATTCTTAAGACCAACGTAAAACCTACAGTTTCTCCAGTCACAAATAAAAATCATATACAAGCTCGGTTAGAAGCAAAAACAAGCAAGCCATTATCTCAGATTACCAAAGGCTGAACTGGATTAATATAAAGGCAAAAGGTCAAAAATATGTGAAAACTGAATGCAGGAAATGCTGACTCGAAACAAACACATCATTAGCTGTTAATAACTCAATGATACCTGACGAAGTGTCTTCCTCTCATTGAGTGCATATTTATTATCCTGCTCAACTTTATCATTTTGTTGAGATATACTGATGGGTGGAACTGAAGTACTAGTGGCAATATCAAACACATTAAGCGTATCTTCATAGCCATAATGTAGCAAGTAGGAGCGGACAATTCTGGTAAGCGAAAACCACAAGTAAGACAAAGTTGGCACATTTTTTTAAATGAATCATATATAACACTTGCTAATTTCTTTGATGACCATGAAGAACACATGGGAGAGTGAAAAGGCATTAACTGAAAACTATCAAATTTAGCCAAACAAGATGGGTGGACAGCAAAGAGACTGATAGATCTCAGTCATGATAAAGAGATACAACGAGGCACAATATAATATCAAAATAAAATAATGTTCCTTAAATAGAAAGAGCTTTGGTTTCAGAATCAAAGAGAAGAAACTGCTCAACAAAAAGTTAATTTATGACAACATCATGAGTCATAACAAACTACATACCCATAACTAACATCCTCAGGAAGCGGCAACTTTTCCATCACGCTTTGCTGCTTCCATCTTACTTCTGCTTCATAGCCCTAATGAAAGGCAGACAACTGGAGAATTAATAATGAACACGAAGACAGCAAATGGTAGGAATGCAGATGAAAAGTAATGGAGCATTTGTAGATATAGTAGAAACTGTATGAAAAAGTGAAAATACATGAACAGAATACTTCTAAACCACAAAAGAAAATTAAGAGAAGCAAAACTTGCCTTGATATCAAAAAGAAATGGTTCTTTACCAAAGTTGACGGATACTCTGCATGTCCAAGAAAAGAAACAAATAAGCAATTATTTGGTATTCTACTAATAATGTAAATTGTAATTCAAAAATTACAGTAGCACCTATATTCTAAAATAAATTACAGAGTACATACTTTCCTTTACTGGCTGTTTCAAAATAAATGACTCACTTAGGCCCGCCTGGTAAAAAGCTTTTGGCTTAATTTATTAACGTAATAGGTTTGAGCACTTTAAAAGACAAATTTAAGTGTTCACTAATTTAAAGAGCCGTTTGGCCTCAAAGCGCTAATTTATAAAAAAACTCACTAGGGAGCATTTTGGAAAGAGCTTATAAGAGATAAATGGATTTTCAAGATAACCGATGAGCCAGCAAACCAGGTCCGCTGAATTAAGGTTGAATGGGAAGCTGTTGAATTTTTTTATTCACAGCCCCATACTCAGTAAAGTTTCCATCCTTATCTAAACTTTCCTGGGCTCCCCCAGCAACCCACCCACATACCAACATTTAATCTTTTTTTATTTTTTTTTTTGAAAAAAAAACAACAACAAAAACAATTGCATCTTTTAAATCAACAAAGACGGATTATATAAACAAAAGGGGTGGGAAAAAAAATAGGATGCTCAAAATCTTTCTAGCTGAAATAGTAACTGCTAGCACTTAAAGGGAACAATCACTTAATTCACTTAGATATCACTCACTAGATGACAGATCCACTCTATCCTTTCTGACTGCAAACAACTGGTGGATAATTGATAAATACTACTCAGCTAACCAATGGACTTGACAATAATTGAGGGCACGGACTGGCTTCACAAAACCAAGTTCGTTTTCAAGTACTAGTACCGAATACTGATGTAGATATTGACCAGCATGTGGATGCTCACATTCATACGCCTTTAGATGGTGGCAACATGTTAAACTTTCTTATAATAACTGATAAAAAATATTATAATAAATCTAGTCCTTCGTTAAAAAATAAAATGAAAGGAAGCAGAAAAGCTCACATGCACAAGCAACTTGTGCTTAAATTATTACTTAGTAACATATAGACCAAAGAAAAGAGACATCAGACCACTGTTAGCAACTGTCATATCACAAGTAACACAATATTCATCAACTCAGAGAGAAGGGTAGAAGAAAACAATATCATTCAATATTCGACAGTGGATACCACAAGACAAATTTAAAGTCATCCACTCCCCCAACTACCCATCCAAACAATAACCAATGGGGAAAAGGCAGTCAAAATTAGCACTGCATAACATAGTACCACAAAGCATAAATGATACATAAACACTTTACTAAAGAGCATACTCTTCGTTCTGGCTGTGAACAGCTATTGTAGGAAACAGTTGACTCTTCACATCCTTGTAGACCCTTCCCATAATGATCCCATTTTTACTGAAAATTAACATCGAAGATTTATGAGTAAAATTAAAATTAAAAAAAAAGAAAAAAAAAACATTGCAAAGAACTATCCCAAACAGGATAACAAACATTCAGAAATAAATGCGTCAGTTAATGTAACTATTTGCAAATTTTATTGAAATGAAAGGTGGTAGCACTCTTACGTAAAAAAGACTTCTTGAGAAGCATAATTGATACCCCCACCAACTACATCACCAGTAGTAAAAGTTTCACCAAAAGTTTCTCCTTTTCCATGACCACGATAAAGCAGTCCATCATCTCCATGATACCCGTAACTGTTTGCTTCCCACCTGTACAATTAGATGAAGGAATTAGGAAATCAAGACAGATAAAGTTGACTAGCCTCGTTATCAACCAAAAAGAAGACAGACAGAAATAGCAAACAAAAGTCTTGATTATAGGCATAATACGCATCACTTATATATGAATCACATAGATACTTTAGTTAGACATAAAAAATTTCAAAGCATAGTGTCCCTACTGAAGTTTAATTAATAGAATTCCAATCAGCGCTTTCCTTCAAGAGGCACTCCAGATATTGACTGACCAAGTGGAGAGATACTTTAACCCTCAAATGAATCAACTAATTCTCAACTTCAATTTGATTTCTCCATCTTATAAGTTCAACACAGAAGCCTGAAGCAACTAAAACTGTCAGCCTGGCATGTCCCCAAATAACTTGCTCAAATCAAACACTTAGTTACCTACATCATTGTCATGCAGCATTTTCATTAGTTATTCTATGAAACCCTACCACTAGCTAACGATTGTTCAGGTAGGAATAATAGCCTCTCAACTGATAATATAACTTTTGACATGACATGTCAGAAGCACATTATGCAAATAACATTGTCCTCAACTTCACTTGTCAAAAAATCAATTTATGTGGTAGATCTTAGGAAAAGGTTCCTGACAACAAAGCTTAGATACAGGATAAAGCAGAAACACAAAATCTATTCACAAGGTGCAGTACTTATTGGACAGCGTAGAGCTGTAAAGTGCACATATATTGCATAGAAATGGACAGATATGCATCAACGACCAAAAAAATGGCTGTGACATTTTAGCTACAAAAAGGGACGCCAATGAAGATTCAAAAAAAGTGACTTAAGTCTACAGGAACTTGAGGTCTGAAAACTCAGGACCAGCAGCAAAATTGTTAAGTCTTGTTGAAGTTGGGTATCAAATAGTTGAGATGACTGAACAGCATCCTAATCCCCCATGATTTGACTGAAATAAAAAGCCCAAATATAAATACTAATATGGGAAGTGAAGATGATGAAAAAATATGGAAATCTGATTGCAAGTGTATTGGTGACAATAGCTAAGGGTTTTGCAGAGCAATACATTTTCATAACAAAGCACTGACTTTGATATCATTCACCTTATCCTTCTCTTCTCTCTCTTTTTTTTTCCAAAAATATTCTCATTCATATCTGCTTCACAAACCCAGCAAAACTCTCGTCACCAGATGCTTGACCAGTCAGTTGGTAGTGATCACTATCATGCAATAGTAAATAATGATGGTATTGAAGAGAACTAACAATAACAATGGAAAACTAGGAATTTTATAAGAGCTTGTTTTAAAGGAGACTCTTGAAAATGAGGAAGCAATATACAGAAGAGATTAGTGAAAAATTTAATTTCACATTAACACACTTTCATCTTTAGAAAATTAAACAAAGAAAACCTACCAAAATCATGGTTATCATGTACTTTCCTATAGTTTTCAACAAGAAACTATACCAAACAAGTGAAAAGCAGACGTTTTAATTTATTCTTCTAGATATATTCAATTAGAATACGTGTTTTGTAAATGGACACAACTTTTCATGTAGTGAAACTGAATTCGATTTTCAATCCAAACAACAGCCTCAACAATGTACCTCTAACTCCCTAAAGATGAAATGAAATAATAAACAACTCGTATATGATCTCAACCGCTCAACATTCCACCATCACAATCATCTAAAGTAAATAGCCATCACAATTATCTAAAGTAAATAGTTACTAGCTATCAGGCTATATTGCTTATTAAAGATAAAGCAATCAAATTCAATTTCCAATCCTAAATCTTGTACTTTCCAATAGTTTTCCACAAAAAACTACACGAAACAAGAGGAAAACCAGACTAATCAATTCATTCTTCTGTAGTTCTAGAATATCGCATGCTTGCTTAATATAAAAGCACAGCTATCAACATTAGTCAAATTCAGTTTTCAATCCAAAATAAAGTTTCATCAACCTACCTCTATCTTTCATCTCTAAAAATGAAATGAAGTGACAAATAAGACATACAATACAACCTCCTAAAAACCACCATCCTAATAATCTAAACTACAATGTTGCAATCAATTCAATTTAAAATCATATGTACATGGCACACCTATTTACCAGTGTGTCAGGAAGAAGAAGAATTTGAAAATTGCTTACATATATAATCATTAACCTCTACGAATTGGATTATTGAATACATTATCCGAAACCTACCATCCTTGAAAGCAATATCATTCCAAAAAAAAACAAAACAATTCTGGTTCATAAAATATTTTCTGATCACTCCGAAAAACCACCATTAAGTCCATCACAGCCATCTAAAACACAATGTTTCTAGCTATCAGTAAAAATAAAGTCCAATAGATTAGTACAGAGCATACTTCAACACAATAAACCAAGATAACAAAGCAATTCTTGATGATCCTAAGAAGAACATCGATAATTAATCAAACAAAACAATTCTTGCTGATCATACATTTTTCAATTACTCCAAGACACTCTCTTACAGTCATCTAAAACTACACTATTCCTGGCTATTAAGAGTATGCTAATCAAATATCACAATCAAATTCAATTTTCAATCCTAAATACATTCTCAAACAACAGACAAGCAAACAACATAATTAAACAAAAGGCAATTCTTGATGATCAAACAATGGATGCCGATAAAACTAGACACAAAACATCAAATTCAGTCTAAAAATTCAAACAGAATAATAACCAGCATACTCAAACTGTCAAACACAAAACAAATCTTGATTATCAAACGACAAAAGCCGAAACAAAGCATCAAATTCAGTCTCAAAGTTCAAACAGTAGATTACTAAACAGCATAATCAAACAGACGGCAATTCTTGACCATCAAACGACGAAAACCGAAACAAAACATCAAATTCAGTCTCAAAGTTCATACAATAAATTACTAAACAGCATACTCAAACACAAGGCAGTTCTTGATGATCAAACGACGAAAACCGAAACAAAACATCAAACTCGCAATCAAGAAACCGACAAAAATCAAAGAGAAGAAGCAACAAACCCTGGTTGACGGCGCATTTTGAAGCTTTCATTAGTGAAACCAATAGCAACCTGACCTTTAGCACCAGCAAACTTCACCGTCATTTCGAAGTAATACACGAGTCGCTTCACCGGCGCAGGGTGATTCGCCTGAATAACACCGACATCATGACCGTGCAAATTAACGCTAGTGTATTGCACCGAAAGCTTGTCGGTTGACGTCACAAGAAATCCACCGGAGCTATTAATGGTGTTCAATTCAGTAGGAAGAGGTTCATCATCTTCTTCTTCTTCGTTGTTAATTGCGTCGTTTTGTGAAGTTGTTGATGATGATGATGATGCGTTGAGTTTCGCTTGTTCGAGGAAGTAATTGCTGATTATTTCTTGTTGATTTTTCACCATTTTTGTGTTTTTTTTTTTGTTTTTTCTTAAGTTTGGAAACCCTAGTTCCTTTGATTGAAGATTTTGAAGCGAGAAATTAGGGGTTGAATAAACCCTAAGTTTGTTGAATGATTGAGTTTGAGTATGGTGTTTGAGGAGAGAGAAAGAGAGAAAAGACAGGGAGAAATGATATTAAGATCTATAAGCGTTTTGCGGTTTTGGATATAAGATATATTCTGCAATTACGGTCGGTTTGCTGATTGTAAGTTGGTTTGTTACAGAAGATTGACGGTTAATTAGTGAGTGATTCGATTTTTCAAGGTGGATGGTTGGTGATTTTCGTAAATATTGTATGTTTTTATAAATACATGACATCAAAGTTATGGTCAGTTATTTTTGTATTTCTTATTTACGAGGGAAACAATTTATTGAATAAAGTTTGAAGGAGAGTGCACAAATCACCACCATACAAATTTGGGATATCATTTCATTATTTATATAAGACGTTTACAATTAGGGTTGTTTATTGAACAAGGGGAGACCAAATATGCTAAGGTCAACTTGTGCTCTTGTTAGTTTATTTGAGTTCAAGTCGAGCTCAAAAAGTTTAAAACTTACTTCTCACACCGTGTGGTTATTTGAATTGGGTTGCTTATGAGATGACAAATGAAATAATTTAGTTAAAGTTTGGCTTGAGCGAGCTTTACTGTGGTCCAAACTAAACTTGAGATATTGACGAGTTGAGTTGAACAACTTTTTGCTCACTTTGAAAATCATGTTAGAAATCAGTTTAAAAATACTTTCATAATAACAAAATTAAATAATGTCATTTATTGATTTTTATAATAAAAAATTACAGTATTAACCAAATGATTTAATATACAATGCTTTATATATTAGAGTACCTAAATCACAAATCAATCGGTAAATAAAATGATGGTTCATTTGAAAGTGTTACAACAATGAGACAACTTGTGCGTTACTAATAGGAAATTGTTTTACTGTGTCAGAGTTTGATTCGATTAAACTTAGCTAAAATAAGCTCAACCTTGATCCAAAATATTAATTACGAGCCACATTAAGTAATCATATACCTAACACAGCTCATATTAAAAAGACACATATGAAGTATATTCAGAGAACCTATATGTTGTTAGTGTAGTTGGTGAATGGTTAATCTTGTAACCTTGAAGTAATGAGTTCGACTCTTACGAGCTTCAAGCCCGCAATTGCTTGAGATTAAGAGATTCTTCTATCAATCTCTTAGTTGCTCAAAGTCTCTAATAAAGACATAGAGTTACATGTACGAGAAGATGGCGAAGTTACTCACTCTAAATTAATTAATTTAATTGTATGATAAAATTGTTTTTCATCAAAATAAACAGAACGCACCTATTGCTATTAATTAGTCATCGCTAAAATCTCCCATGCCCAAAAAAATACCAATTTTATTTGAACCAAAATGGGCTCAGCATTAATCCACGTCCTTACTATTTCTTCTTAACACACCATCATCATCGTCGTCGTCATTTAGATCTTCGTTTTTCGCCAGTCGCCATTATTGAATTCTCAAGCTCATTTGAAGATTGCCTGACAAAATTTGAAGATTCAAGCACAAAAATTAAAACAACGATTACTGAGTTTCCTGCAAAATCACTCAATAATGTCAATTTACAACCTATCTAAAAGAATCATACCTCATGTATTCAATAAAAACACTACTCAATTCTCAACTTCACAATCACAATTTCAGTAAGTTTTTCTGCTAAATTTCAACTTACATTAAATTAATTTTACTTCGTTGCAATTCATTTTGTTTAATTTCTGTTTTGATTTATATGCAATTTTGTTGTAGGAGAATATTTCAATCGTTAGGGCAAAATAGCTATGAAATTAGACGATATAGTTCATGGCCAATTACAAGAAGTTGTCATTTGTATTCTTGTAATCTTCAACGACATCGTTTTGATGGAAGACGGTGTTTTGCGACGAGTACTGTTGTACAAGAGAAGAAATCACGGAAAATGTTGATTTATTTGACTGCGTTGGTGTTTGGAATGGTTGGATGTTCGTATGCTGCGGTTCCTTTGTATAGGAGGTTTTGTCAGGCTACTGGTTATGGCGGTACCGTTCAGCGCCGCGAGGTGAGAATTTTTTCATTGAGTTATTGATTATGTAGTAGAATTGTGGAATTAATAGTCATGTATACTATGTTGTATTGTTCGGAGTAAAATGTTTTGTCGGAGGAACAACTTAACCAAATGCGTAAGCACTAAAGCACAGATAGATTTTATATCCTAGCAGGCTAGCACGCCCTTTCACATGAGAGTCCGTTGGAATTGAAATGTGGATGTAATATGAGCTCCACCATACCCTGACACAATTCGTCGCCCTGCCATACCTATCATTTTTTGTAGCACTTGTGTTTGTTGGTGAGAGAAATGGCTATATAAGACGTGCTTACGAGTTAATTGGTTTCCAGTGGCTTCAATATATTAGCATGACTTACAAGTAATTTGGTGTTACGGATTAGTTTAGCAAATTCATTTGTTTATTGATCAATAGTTTATTGCAGGGTTTCATATTCAGTGAGCTTTGATGTGAGAAGTGTAGTGCAAAATTTCTTTATTCCTTAATCCTTACTTGTTAGGAATGTTTATTGTTCCTAACACTTGCAATCACAAATGATTCGTGTAGATTTATTAGATGTGGCACTTGTGGTATATAGAAATACATCAGCTATATGACATTATGTAATGTGCTATGTTGGAGATGAACATCTTTTCCTAAAACTGTTAAGAATTAGTCAGCCTCATAGTGTAACTAGGTCTGAAAAACTGACATAAGATTCCTTGAGTTTAAGTGACTGGACAATGTGACTAGACGAGGGAAGTTTTTTGTTGAGAAGTTGAAAGCTCTCGCCTTCTCTTGATTCTAGTGAAAATGACTTGGTGGGAAGGGTTAGAAAGAATATGAAGCTTTTAGATTTACAGGAGAATGAGGTTCTCGATCCTAGGGGATGAAGGAGGAAAGATTATGTAGATGACCACATGGAATGATTACTTTTGGTTCATGTAGCCGACCCCAATTTTGGGATTAAGGCTCTGATTGATTGAATAGTATGTGTTGGCACCTCATGAGCTCTCTGTTTGTGTTTTTTTTTGTTTTGTTTTTGGTTACTAGTCCCTTGGTCTTATTTTCCTACAGCAGCAGAGTGCCATTATATGTGAAATGATTAGTACCAAAACTTATATAAAACCATCTTTTTTGGTAAGACCATTGGATAGTTAACTTAAATAAAAATAAACTAAATTAAAAAAACACAATGATTAAAGAAATGTTGTAAATAATGAGGTCTTATGGTAAGAGAGTTTTACGAAAGACCTGTTGAAAGATAGCTAAAGTCAAACGTGTTAGTTGTATATTAAAAGAAAAGGTGTCCTCGTCTTGTGAGCAATTTCCTTTACTTTTGATTTTTTGATAATGATGAATATAACTGATTGTGTTAAGTTTGCTTGCATTTACCCAGACTGTAGAAGAAAAAATTTCTCGACACTCAAAAGATGGCACTGTCACCTCAAGGTCTGGTTTTGCTCTTCAAATTTTGTTGATACTTTGTCCTTCTATTTATCACATTGCTACATTACTATTTAAATCATATCAACATAATATACCCTGTTTTAAGCAAGAAATATGGGTAAAACTCAAAAGAATGAAATAATTAGCGGCGTAGGAACACGGAAGTATATAAAATGTGAAGGTTTGGAAATGAATATTTGAGGTTTTAGACTCCTCTTTGATATCTGAAGTGAGTAGAAGTAACTAATCGCTGTGAGCTATCTAAACCCATTGTTGATGAGAAACAAGCTCAAGATGGTTTCCGCATGAATAGAGCTTCTTCCATTCTTTCTTTATTTCTTTTTCACTTTGTGTTGCTGGTAGTATGTCTTAAGCATTGTGGTGTCAGCTGGTCAGCATTTGTAACAAACAATATAATACTTCATAGAGCCTAGTTTAGTACAATGAAGTAATTTGTGTTGTTATGAAGAAAGTGAAAGGCTAGCAAAGAATAAATGCTTTTTATTTTCCTGTCAACTCATCATATGACTCCAGCAGTCCAGTTATTTCACGCATTTTCTTTTTGCCTACTTAAAGTTTCATATCGAGTAAACACTTAACGCTTTAACCCTAAGATCGCTTCATTGCATGACAAAGACATCTGATCACTTTTGAGCTAATAATGGTTAAATATGTTAGCCTCTCTCTTGGTTGGGTCGGAATTTTTGGAAGTTACAATGGCATAATAAATAGACTGTTCCTCGGAAACACACCTTTTCCTTTGATAATTGATTTGTAAAAGACAATCAGAGGCTGAGCTGGGAATTCGAGGAGTTGGAAAATGAATAAAGACTTAAATGGTTTGTAGTTAGTTTGTGAGTAGGAAATTTGAGCAGTTTAGCGAATATGCTGCATGACAATTCTTGACCTGCGGATGGGGTTACAGTGCGGCAGGACATGCTTGCTACAGGGACATTAGGCATATTGTCTGTCTAAGCTGTATGCTTTAGCTATTTACATGCACTTTCTATCCTTAATTGCCATTGTATTGGGTTCGTATCTATTGTTAATGAGACTTTATTTTAAACTAAAGTTATTGCGACATAAACTTATAGTGATAAAGATGATAAACTCGACTTTTAGAAAATTGAGTTTGGACCTAAATATGTGTAAATTTTTCAACCTATCAATGTTTTTGTACCTTAATTTTGTAATTCTTAATCCTTTTGTGGACCCATCCACACACCATAAACCACACACTGCACACACAGTACCCCCCCCACACACACACATACATCCTTGTTTAAATTAGGTGTTAAATTTCTGAGTACCTAGTAACATAGTTTTTATCTTGTATGGATTTGGTAACTACCATGTTGGATCCATACTTTAATTTTCTTACCTCATCTTACTCCATTTGAGTAGCTTCAAAAACACTTCAAGGTCCATAATACATTGAAGAATTTGGCTTTGATGCAACACTTTTGACATGGATTCTCACATTCATCTGAACTCTATTCATGTTACATGTTTGCTTGAAATTTTTACATTGTCTTGTTGCAGAGAGATTGTGGTCCAATTTAATGCTGATGTTGCTGATGGGATGCCTTGGAAATTTACTCCTACCCAAAGAGAGGTATGTGTATCTTTGAAGCCTGTACCTAATTTGCTGGTTGCTAGATAGTCCAGCATTGCATAATCTTTATTATCACTGTAGGTGAGGGTTAAACCAGGAGAAAGTGCTTTGGCATTTTACACAGCTGAAAATAGAAGTTCTGCTCCTATAGTTGGAGTATCCACATATAACGTCACGCCCATGAAGGTAGGAATTTCTGATCAGGTTGCTTATTCTCTGTCTAGAAAATGATCTTTGTAAAAATTGATTATCATGTTTCTGCACTATTGACATATTTTTCCAACTAAAAATCAAGCACGCTTGCAATTATAATTGGTTATATGGAAACTACTTTGTGGTTGTGTATGAGAGCTTTAGTAAACAGTGTTGTTAACAAAATTCAATCCCAAGTCTTAAGTTCCTTCCCCCTTAAGACGTTAGCAACTATGTTAGTGGACAACCATTCCATGACTATATCTGTTGATTGATATTGCAATGTTACGGATTCAAAAATGCTTTTAGACTCCCCGTTCTATTCAGAAGTACACCATATGCACCTTTTAGCTACATTTTATTGATTTCATGAAAAATTGGTCTTCACGTTCTTTTGGTATCTTTGGAAAATGATTTACTTTGCCTCTGAATATAAATGGTCTGCTTTTTACAGGCTGCCGTGTACTTTAACAAAATACAATGCTTTTGCTTTGAAGAGCAGCGCCTCCTTCCTGGAGAGCAGGTTGACATGCCGGTGAGTGGTAACAATATATGATTTTTTTTTAGTATAAAAACAACTTAATTGGTCGCTGATATGATAAGAATGTATGTTCGAACGCTTTCAGGTTTTCTTTTATATCGACCCTGAGTTTGAAACAGACTCTAGAATGGATGGCATCAACAATATGATACTATCCTATACATTTTTCAAGGTGTCTGAGGAATAGTCTGAGCTATGATGTAGATTCTGCTTAGTTGCTAAGTTGCTATTGATCCCCTTATACAGTGAAGATCGAGTTGCTGTTTACTGCAGTGACAAGCAGTACAATGTTTCTTAGCTTGTTGTAACCAATACCATGACAAAGCTTGTCTGCTTGGGGATTATATTTGACTTGTTAGGCCAGTAAAGCCACTTCGATGGCCTTGTGTTTATAATTGTCATTTGTCTTGACATTCACACATTAGTTGCCTCATTTGCAACTAGATAAGATATAAGCTAGATAAATCAATCAAACTGTTAAGCATCACATGGATTTACGTCATGTTGGTTGTTTAGAGGCCACAGTTTTTCGGAATTGATCAAGGTCATCTACTGTACCTTTTGCATCAAATATAATGATCATCTTACTTTCCAACATTATCTCACTAGCTTATCACTTTGAGTTTTCATCCTTTTGTTGTTTTTTCATTTTCTCCGGGGAAGAAAAAGAAAAGTAACATGATTAATTTACTTCCAAGTTCATCTTATGTTTACCCTTATCATACTACGTAGTTAAAAAGGCAGTCTTAGCAGAAACAGAAACTACAAGATTTTTTTTTTTTTTTTTTTT
>PYUH01000044.1:6284051-6350318 GCA_016808085.1 Suaeda aralocaspica | reverse complement strand
GAAACTACAAGATTTTAAGAATATAGTAGACTTAATGTAAGTACGTAGATAGAAAAGAAGAATTGCAAGTGATGGAGATAAATTGGGATTTGGCAAGGAGAAAGGAAAGATCAGTAGGAGACTTTTCTTCATGATGGTTTTTTTTTTTTTTTTTTTGAAGGAGAAACTACAAGATTTTAAGAATTATAGTAGACTGTAGACGTAGATAGAAAAGAAGAATTGCAAGTGATGGAGATAAATTGGGATTTGGCAAGGAGAAAGGAAAAGATCAGTAGGAGACTTTTCTTCATGATGGGGATTCATCAGAATAGACGACATTACTGTAGTTAATTGGACTGATGGAGTACTGATAGTTCGTAGTTCATCCACTTCCTTGTTTGGTATCCCAAGACCAGAGTTAATGAATGACCTGATAAGGTTAAAGTTTACTCCGCTGCGCCGCTACTGACAGAGTCACTTTCAGTGGTTATGTTAAGTAGTTGCTTGAAACAAATTATATTACTACCGAGTACTTATATCTGTTGAGCTATATTTGTTGTAGCATGAGGAAGCAAATTCCTGTAGCAGAATAACTAAATTTTAATCAAATGAACAATTTACTTAACATTAATAGAATGATATGTTAAACCAAAATCGCCCATGCCCTATGGTACCACACAATAATATAGATTACAGAACTGTGATATATTAAGAGGATAGCTGGCTTAGAAGGCAATGGTGTTTATTACTGTCTTAAAAACTTAGCATTCAACACATCTCCTTGAGTTGTATTTAAAATCAATATTGTAACTTGAAAATTTTGCATAATAATAAAAATTGTGACTTCAAAGTGACTATTTTGACTTAAAAACATATTTTGAATTGATTTTTTTTTTTTGTAAAATTACCAATTTAGCTTTATGTGGGCTAGAGGTGTTATATATAGATACTTTCACACAAGCACCAAAGCACTCATGTGTCATTAATTTCTTCTTTGCATGAATAAGAGTGTAATGTGTCTATCACAATAATCACTCGTTCCATCTTTATCATATGGTTAGCAATTTGACACACCCATAAAGTAAAAACAATTCAAGATCAATTGTAAACAGCTAACATTACACACCGCCCTTACTAATGACTTCTAAAATGAGTGCCTACTATCGTTGCTAATGATTTCTTTCTATCCGCGCATCAGACATATATGATATTCAATTAATCATTTACCAAAAATAGATGTGTGAAAGAATGTTGCAAATTTTATCACAATTTAAAACGTATAATATATCATCTAAATTTAACTTGTATCGCACATCTAATTTATAATGAGTGAGTCTCTAAATAACAATTTTCAATATTCAATAGAGTTATTCGGATAAAATAATTGTAGACCAACTTTGCCGGTAAACGGTAAAGTCCACACACTCCAATACGAAGCATGCCACCAACAAAAACATGTTTCATTAAAAAAAAAATAATAATAATAATAAATCAGACCCACATTAGTGCATATATACTCAGCATTACATAGTATAAAACCACTCATCTAACCTTAACTCCCTCACATATAAATCCACCATCATTCCTTCTAGAACTCTACCATTATGATTTAAAACCTTTTCTCACAAAACACTCAAAATCATCTCAAAACTTTCCACCAAAAAAAATGGAAACTTCAACAAAAACAAAAACAAAAACATACACCAATGATATCCTCCTTATACCATTCTTAGCACAAGGCCACCTCCGTCCATTCCTCCACCTCGCCAACTTCCTCACTTCCACCACTCCTTTCACCGTCACCCTCCTCACCACCCCACTTAACGCCGCCAATCTCCGCCGTCAAATCCACCGTAACGCCACCGTCAACATCGTCGACCTCCCTTTCAACAGCGTCGAACACGGCCTACCACCCAACACCGAAAACACTGAAAAACTCCCTCTTTCATCAATCATCACCCTCTTTCACTCCACCAAATCACTCGAACCCCACCTACGCGCTTACCTCACGCGCCACCACCTCCACGCGCCGCCCGCATGTATCATGTTCGACGTGTTTCTCGGATGGGCTGATAACGTGGCCCGCTCGTTTGGGTCCACCGGTGTTTGTTTCAACACCGGTGGGGCCTACGGGTTGGCCTCATACATGTCGATTTGGAACAACTTGCCCCATAAGAAGATCACTAATAATGAAGATGAGTTTTCTTTGCCGGGGTTTCCGGAAGACCGGAAACTCCGGCTTAATCAGCTTCACCGGTTCTTGAGGTTAGCTGACGGAACCGATGAATGGTCCACGTTCTTTCAGCCGCAGATTAAGCTGTCAATGGGTTGTTCTGCTTGGTTGTGTAATAGTGTTGACGAAATTGAGCCGTTAGGATTTGAAGTTGTGAGGAATATGTTGAAACTCCCTGTTTGGGGTATCGGGCCGCTGATCGGGCCGGGTTCTGGGGGTGATGGTAGGAGTGATGAGGAAGGTTGTGTGGAGTGGCTGAATCAGTTTGAGGAAGACTCTGTTTTGTTTATTTGTTTCGGGTCGCAGAATACGGTTAACCCGGCCCAAATGATGGAGTTGGCGAGGGGGTTGGAGGAGAGTGAGGTGAAGTTTTTGTGGGTGATCAGGCCGCCGTTCGGGTTTGATATTAATGGGGAGGTTAGGCCCGAGTGGTTGCCCGATGGGTTCGAGGCGAGGATGATGGAGAGGAAACAGGGGAAGTTAGTGAGGAAGTGGGCACCTCAGCTGGAGATATTGAGGAATAAGGGGACGGGCGGGTTTTTGAGTCATTGTGGGTGGAATTCGGTACTAGAAGGGTTGAGGGAAGGAGTGCCAATAATAGGGTGGCCATTGGCAGCAGAACAAGCGTATAATTCAAAGATGTTGGTGGAGGAAATGGGAGTGGCGATCGAGGTGGCGAGGGGGTTGGATGGGGTAGTGAGTAAGGAAGGTGTAAAGGGGGTGGTAGAGAAGGTGATGGATAGAAAAGAGGGGAGTTTTGGGTGGGAAATGAAGAGAAAGGCTGGTAAAGCTGGGGAGATATTGAAGGGTGCTTTCAAAGTGGAGGGAGATTTAAAAGGGTCTTCTATTAAGGCTTTGGATGAATTTTTGGAGTTTTTGAGTTCTTCTGTTGCTTGAAAATTATACTGGTAAGTTGTAATGTTGTCCAATACAACATTAAGAATAAAATTTCAAATTTTTAGGCCACAAACAATCGCGTGTTATAATGAGTAATTAATTAGTGAAGTTGGATGGTTTAATTTATGTACTATGTTTTATTATAGGTTTAACAGGTAGACGGTAATATTATGTTTTGTTTTGTTTTGTCTTGTAGCTAATAAGGAGATTCGAAATCCAACAAGCGATATCCCTCATTATATTCATGTATGATTCAACTGATCCTATTAATCTTACCAACACAAAATGGCACCATCACGGTAAAATAACCAAAAACCCCCCAAACTCTGCAGGACCATTGTCATTCACCCCTAATGTTTTCAGCTGATGATGACCATCCATTTAGCCCACATTTTTCTTGAATATAACCTAGAAACTGTCTGCAAATTTATTGTTTATAGCTTTGCCATTATATCGACAACAGAAAATGACCAATATACCACTATAGTAACAATTAATTAAGTAACAACCAATGCTATAGTCATTGCTTGCGAAAAAAATGTTCGATTTGTGTTTTAAAAGTCTTAACTACTATGCAAAGATATCATTGCATGGTACGAATATATAAATGTCTATTATAAACTTATTTAGTTAGAGTTTTGGACGACGGTATCAAGATTAGAACTAAAATAAGTCTAAATTTAACATGGCTATCTTAGTCTTTGACGCAAGTTATTGGACCTGCTGATATTTAGCATAAAAACCATTAAATAAACAAATACATCTGCAAATTCAAATACTCAAACTACGACAGGTACTTCGAAAGGGACTCGCTAAAACAGGCCACAATGTCTTCACTCTTCAAAACATATATATAATTCGTAAAGACACCTATATAAGTCTTTCTAGTATACAGTTCAATAGGGTTACCACCACAACGTGTAAATAGTAAGAGCTTAGGAGCAAAAATAGCAACGGTCTTCAACTTTGGACAGCAACATACCTCTAACTGTTTTAATTGAAGGGGTGAATCATAAGCTCTTATGTATGTCAACGATAGTGAACTATCAATGCACAAATCCTCAAGCACTGTGCACGAACTCAGCAGGCAATTTATATCTTCTGAAGAAACGTCAATAAATTTGAGACACAAAAGGCGAAGGGAGTATTTTAAGTCAGCTATATGATGCTGATTGATAGACATTCGCAATTTAGGAAACAAAGAGTTTCTGCCTCTGCGTTCAGGCAGTTTGAAGTTTAATTCAAGCCTTTTTACTTGTTTCTTTGATGCAAAATACACCCACTTATTTATATCAGATTGACAGCTTTAGTCCAAATGAAAATGTACCTTAAACTCGTCTATAGCCTAACCAAGATGAGCTTCCAAAACCCGATTTACCCACCTTAAAAACTTTGTCCCGTCCAGGGAAACAAAAATTTCATCTCCAAAGGTCAAGATAGGGAAACATCGCCACAAGTAGCTCCATCTATGTGAAAGAACGCTGATTCGTGCAGCTTCTTTCATTGTTAACAAGGATATGATCAACAACAGAACATCATCTGGCAATTCGCTCACTCGGTCATTTGCATCATACCACTGAGTTGACAAAAGAAACAAAATATGGCATCAAACTTTTTGGCAGATTTTAGTGTGCATAAACAAAATTACTGTGTGGAATTTCCACTAATATGAATTTCATGAATATCATTATTAGTCATTCACTCATCCATGCCAAATTTTAACTGGAAGAATAATAGAATTTCATTATTGGTAATAGTCTTGGGAAAAAAACTTACGTACAACGGGCGTATAATAAACGTAAGGATATGCACATTTAACATAAAATATATGTACATTTAGTATATAATATATGCTCATTGGAAAGGCTATTGAAAACGAAATTGAAACTAATTTGTTGGGGAAAAAAAAAACCAATCGTAAAAATTTTACGAAAATTGTGTTTAAGGTCAAAATTTTTGGATATAGTAAGTTTTAAAGAATCAAAATCGCTGAATTTGTCTGAAAAAATGGTTTTTAATGGTAAATTATGAACTGCATCCCATAATTGCAAGTCTTTTATGATGTACATGACAAGTGCATGTTCATAAATTAACAAGTGTTAAACTGTAAGGAACAAGTACAACTGCTTGGGTTTAAAATTAAAGATTCGTCCTTTAAATCGACACGTAAACAAATTGTTGTTGGGTTTAAAATTAAAGATTCGTTTTTAAATCGACACATAAAACTATGAATTGAGCATGTCATATATGTGTTCAGATGGTAAAATCGCTAATATATGGTATTTTGCATCACCGTAACTACATTTTGGATTCGCTATTGAATAAGATTTAATAAAATAACTAAACGTAAGAAAAATCAAACCTGGTGATTACGAGATTGAAGAACAGACTTTTCTTCAGCCATAATGCTTAAGTGCCACTGCGTACAATATGAATTATACGATACAACTCAATTAGAGTGATCAGAATAGAGTAAGAGGCAAAAAGGAAGATAGGGACTTTAAGAGACAATTCAATGTATTTAGATGAATAAATACAACCTGTCACATAGTAACTAAGTGGTGCGGCAGGCCCAATAAAAATAGGAGCCCAAACATTTTTAGCCCAACTCTTTTTTTCTATTTTGCTGTGTGGTATTCATGTACTAACTTTTTCTTTTTTTAAAAATTTTTTTAAATGATTTTTCTTTCTCAAATTCCAATACTCCCTTTCTGGTCACATGTACTTCACCCATTTTTTTCCATCTCTCTTCTCCACCTCCATTATTTGAATCTTTTATTTTTTTACTCTATAATTTCATTATTATTTTTTTTGCTTAGTTTTAGTTTCGAATGATCTTGATTTGCTTTCTATCATTTTTTTTCTTAGTCCAACGTTATTTTTACGTTTTTTTTTTAAGAAATCAAAGTTATCTCTCGAATTTTTTTCCTTTTTATTAATTTGTGTTTATTTTGTTTGAAGGGGTTATTTAACTTTTTAAGGGGTTACTAATCTTTGTTGTGAATGGGTTACTTAACTTTTTTTAGGGTTATTTATCTTTATTGAAGGGATTACTAATCTTTTTTGACGGAGTTACTTTACTTTTTAGGGGTTACTAATCTTTGTTGACGGGGTTACTAATATATGTTGAAGGGATTATAGGTTACTTAACTTTTTCTGGGTTACTAATCTTTGTTGAAGAGGTTACTTAACTTTTTCTAGGGTTACTAATGTTTGTTGAAAGAGTTTTTTAACTTTTTCAGGGGTTACTAATTTTTAATGAAGGAGTTACTTAACTTTTTGAATAAAATTAGTATTTAATATTGTGTTTGCTTGATTTTGAAAGAAAAAAAATGGAATTGAATTAAAGAACTTACATAATGATGATGAATGAAGAAATAAATAAATGAGGTGGAGGAGGGAGAGAAAAAACAACAAATTTATGGAGGAAAGCAAAAATGTTAATTAAATTTGGTTTTCACATATTTGGTGTGCATGTGTATGTGTTTTTTTTCCCTGATAGCTGATGCGCGTCAGATGTTATTTGTCTTTTATGCTGTACTGTTTGCATTTAATGCGGTGTGTTTTACAGAAAATGCACTCAAGATTTTTTTTGTTTTGTTTTGCGTGTTCCATCTGATTACTCGTTGGTCTAATCAAGATTCATGGCTCGGTTCTAAATGGTTAAATTTTAGTCCCTAGCCTCCCAATTATTGTTGTATATGATCGAACATGGGTCCCCCTAAAATACATAACTTCACCAACAACCATTTAAAAAAAATTAAGTAACCAACAACCAATTGGTTTAATTTGATATATTGATGGGTTTTTCTTCTCACCTTTAATTGAACAAGTGCATGTAAAAAATAAATTAAATTAAAATAATTTAAATCCCACATGTTTTAAATTGAACTAGTAATTTAGCCCGGATGATGCCCCGGGTCCATCTCAAAATACCAAATAATCCTTTTGTATCTTTTTACTTGCCACATTAGGATTTTCGACACCAGGACTCACTTTGGTGTTTTATACATAAAGAAAAATATAGTCATATGGAATCTTGTTTAATTCGTTTCGATGTAAAATTTTCAAATATATACTTTTTATAATTTGTTGAAATATATAACTCGAGATAATAATTTTAAAAGTTGTTTATCGGGAAATGTGAAAAAGTAAATATAGCAAGTAAAAAAAGACAAAGGTAATATGTTATTATTCATAAATTTATATAATTTATTTTATTATCTTTCTGTAATTAATTGGCTCATGCAAAATTTAAAGAAAAAAAACATTCACTTTTTTTCGGATGAAAATAACAATTATCATGCACTTGAGATAAGGGAATGTGTAAGCAATAGTCTCTTATCATGCTTCTTAGAGATGTACATATCTGTGCATGTACTTTTAATTACATTTTTATCATGTATAACACCTTATTATATTTTATTGTAAACAATTGATCAACAAAAATAATGTTGATTGATGGTTGTGTATTTACATTATTTCATTTGAAAGGTCGCGAGTTCAATTCTTAATGGCTACATGTTGCTTTCATTTGAATTTTTGGATATATCGTATCAATTAATCATATGTGGCGCAAAGTTAGAAATATTATGCTGTAAAGTGAACATAGCTTAGTGGTTGGGGTGAGTTCTCAAAAAGTTTAGTTTACATAGGATTTTGGTAATGGGCGTAGGGCGGTTGCCCCAATTACCCTGGGTCAAAAACGGACCTGTATAAGGCTATTATTTTTTTACTAATATGTCGCTCGAGTAGTATTTTACCAAATTAGTCGTGGCATATGGCACGTATTTTGCTACATAACTAGTAGAAATGAAGTTATTATAAGAGCTCATTATGGAATATTTGTTACCTCTGGGTATGAGAAGACAAATGATGCATCTACATTTCAGGCTCAACGATCAAAGAGGCGTGATAGATATAAAACTTAACCTATTGGTCTAATATTGAGTTTCAACTATAATTGTAATCAGGTTTTTGGTTGAGTTAATCTTCTAATCTATAATGACGATGCATATTCAAAGGTTACAATTTATAAGCAGATGCAAGCAATAAGTAAAAGCGTGGGGGGAAGCCGGAAGCCCGTGCAAAGTTGGGGCATGAATAGTTTCAATCGTCAGTTTGTCACTGCAACCCAGATGATGGTAAGGTTAACCACCACTAGGCACTCTTACAGATTACTAGTACTTCGGTTGTCGGCTATTTAAACTGATGCCAACACTAACTCTTTTGCGCGCTATGATATATGATGTAACCTGTAAGGGCCTGTTTACTTGAGCTTAAAATACGTTTAGTTCAGTTAAGTTCAGCTCCGTTTAGTTCAGTTCAGTTCAGCTCTTCTCTTATTTTGCTATTCATTACTCCTTCATAAAAAACTTTCAGTTCAGTTCAGCTGTTTTCAGTTGAAGTAAACAGGCCCTAACTTCAACAGTAAGTTTCTCATTTCCCTAAACCATAACGTCAATTCGTAAAATTGGACAAAATTAGATATGAGTAAAAAAAGTACATCGACAATAGCGAGTGAAATTACATTTGGTTAGTGTTTGTTTTGTACTGTTCTTCATCTGTTACAATAGGTGATAACTACATACTTGAAGCCGACAATCTCATCATCATCGATACGGTTAAGATTATTTTTAATCCACCATGGAATATTGTCCTGTTAGTTAACGAGGATCAATTTATGCTGAGCAAAGTCTCCATTTACTATTGGTCACGTCTACAAAAAAGATAATTGTGCGGCAGATAGTTAAGGTTATGATTATTGGTTGTATTTCTCTTTTTCAATTGCATATTATAATTGAGGAGGACAAATTAAGTATCACACTAGGTAGAAGGAATACCTAATTTACATTTCATTAAAAAAAAAAAAAAACATACAAGTTATGATGTAAATTTTTTTTTTAATAATAATAAACTATATATTATATTGGTCAACATTTACGTGCTTGAAATTAAAAGAGTTTTTTTTTTTTTTTAATGCAAAGCAGGAGAAATTAAAAGAGTTTAATACGGAGTACATTAAAAAAAGGTAACCCTCTCAAAATTTGACTTCGACTAATAAGCTTCGCTAATGGCCCGCTAATAGCCACGTGGGCTCGTGGGAGGATGTTACTCGATCTATAATTTATCAACTACTAATTTAGGCGTGCAATTGCTACCTATAATTCTATAAATACATGCACATTTCTCTTATTCTTCAAAACAAAAGAGCAAAAAAAAAAAATAAATAAATAAATAAAAATAAATAAAACTTTATATTAAAAATTAAGAAACTTGATCATGAAGACTACTAAGAGCATCAGAGTTGCTGCTCTTCTCTTGATTTTTGGTAAGTCGCATATTTACTAGTATTAGTATTGCTTAATACTCTTTATTTGCGATTTTGCTTTACGTACGTATTATTGTTTAATTTTAAAATCTAAACTGACTCTCTCTCTCTTTCTTACTTTGTGTTATGTAATTTGTTACGGTATATCTATGTATAGTACATCAATATAATCGATCTTGATTATTAGTCTAAAATAATTGGTAGAAAAGCGAGTAGACAAATAATTGTAGGCTTGTAGCTAGGGAAAACAACCTACGTTACATTACATATACGGAGTATATAAATATGAAAACTCTTAATTAGATGGCCATTTAAGAGACGACTACCAAAATTTTTATATTGCACATATTTTTTTTATATTATTAATGGAGCCCACTTAGTATTGATTTCTAACACAATCATTATAGATAATTTAAAAATGCTTTCATGATTTTTTTTAAATTATATCTTATTTTTAAATCAAGTTATGGAATTATTGTGAAAAAATTTGTTTACTATAAATTATTATTATTATTATTTTTATAAAATACGATAACGTTTTTAAATGTCACCATAATTAATTTAACTAAAATAGCATATAGAATATAATTATATGTTTGGTCAATACTAATATTTAATACGTATTATTAATTAATAATCCAATTTGGTGTGCAGGGGTGATATTGACAGTGGGAAGTGGAAATGATGTGAAAAATGTTAACTCCAACATTTGTCCCGAATTTTGCTATGATGCTTTGGATTACATGACTTGCCGATCAACAGGAGATCAAAAGCAAAAACCCTCGTGCAATTGTTGTGTTGCTCCTCGTGGTGGTTGCACCCTTTACTTTTCCGATGGCAAACCACCCAAGCAGTGTTAATTAATCTTAATTAAGCTTACTTCTATGGTACTTATATTTTCATGAAACATTTATTTTTTCATTAAATAATTAGGGCTTTATGACCTTTATTTTTTCAATAAATAATTGTAACTTAGCCGAATTATTGGATGTCCCAACTTGCTTTGGTCATTTTGTTAGGGCATGTTTACTTCAGCTGAAAACAGTTGAATTGAATTGTACTGAATAATTGTTAGGTCATTTTCTATTTATTTAATCTTTCATAGAAAACAGGCCCTTAGTCTGTTTAGACTATTAGTTTAATTTGAAACATTATATTAGTTTAATCAAGATCCATATCATAAACAAATCACTAGCTTAGTATGTCTCACTTCAATAGAATACACCAAAGAGCATGAAATTAAGAAAAATAAATAAATAATAATAACATCAAAATACTTTATCTTTTACCATGATATTCTATTACTATGCCATGTGATTAAAAATTGATTAATGTGAAACTTAAATACCTATGTGTAGCAGACAGACTTTCCGAGTACAATTAAAAGATAACAAAATTTATGATTAAAAGTTGAGGTACGATTAATCTAACCTGAAACTCCAATAATGTCTCTTCAATTTATGAGTATTCGAGCTGTTAATATCCATGACAAGCAATGAATTAATCTACTAAATTTAATATATACTCATCAACTTTAACTTGAGGCACTAAAAGGCCACAAAAATCTAAAAGCAACAGAACTTAAAATAAAATGTTATGACTAAAGTCATCAAAATTTAAAGGGAGATAAAATCGCATACATCACATACATGACACGGGTGTTTAAGCAACTTTTGTTGGAATAAAGTGGTTTATTATACTGTTTAATCAACTTTTACTATAGTATAATGATTGATTGATTCCAAAAACGTGAACAATTTTCGACTTCTTACACCTTTTCCTAATTGGTTTAGCAACAAAAAAATGAACTCTGTGGTGTTTATTTCATCATATGTACCTCATTCTTGTTTTACCAAGGTTAGTTTTGATACCCTTTTATCGCATTTAGTTTTGTTCTTTTTTTTTTCCTTTTTTTTTCATAATTGTTTAATTTCAATACTTTTTGAGTGCGACTGTTAATGGTGTTTTGAAAACGATTATAGAACAAAGCAAAAGTCGGAAATTTTAGCAAATTCTATGTTCGTAGCTCGGTTGCTTCTGCCCCAAAGAACTTACAATCATCTCAGAATGTAAATTTGCAGAAAAGTGTTCAAATTGCTAGTATAATGATTGATTAAACAAAAGTTGATGAAATCATATGGAATATAACTATGCGAATAATGTGAATTTAATCAATCAAATCATATTCATGTATACAATCAATACAATCATATGCATGTACCTTTCACTTCTCTTATAATCATATGCGTGTATTCCAATTGGTAATCCGCTCCACTGGTTAGGGTTCGTGCTGATAACGTGTTATAGAAAGAGAGTTTTAGAGGAGAGTATGATTCATATTCATATATTAAATTATAAGGGAGTACATACATATATATATATATATAGATATGGGAAACAATTAGGGTTTCCTTGGAGGATTATAAACCTAGTATCTAGAACATACTAGAATAATCACAGGGATATAATCGGCATCCACTAAATACATATATTATATAACAAAAATTAAATTTTTATATACTCTATTTGTTTCTTTTTATTTGATACGTTTAAAATCTTGACAATACTTTCAATATAAGAAAAGTCATGTGGAATGTTGTTTGATTTGTCTCAATGAATACGTTATTAATATCCAATTATTATAATTTTTACACATATACAACAAAAAAAAATATTTAATTCTAAACAAGTGTATTGACATTTATGCAAGTCAAAACATATCATTCAAAAGAGAACGGCAATATCTATATTAATCAATCTATGTAATCAGATTAGTCACAATGATTAAGTACATACTAGTCCGCAGTCTTTACAAATATGCGGTGTGTTCTAATAGTTGCAAATTGAGTTTGACAAAAAATTTGTATACACTCGGGGTATTACCATATACATGATAGGATTAGTTTAAGTTATATATCCTGGTACATAAGGTTAGTTTGACAAAAAATTTGTATACACTCCGTATATCCTTTTAGATTAAAGTTTCTAATTATCCACTTACAAGTTAATTGTAGCCTTGCTCCTAGGGATGACTGCACTCTTTACCTTACCAATGGTGGGACACACCAATGCTAGATCAATTATTTGATTATGGCTTAATCACTATTTATAAAATATGAAATAATGTTGTACTTATTACAATAATCCCATACAATATATGAGGTTTAATTTTAAATTTTGTGTATTTTCTTGTGGATTAATGTATGTAATACATTATAATAACTATCTAACCTTGATGGTTAGTAACTAGATGATTGCAATAATAAAATTATTCTTGTGGATTGATGTATGTATTAAAATAACATTTTCTTTCTTCATTTCTTATTAATTTTCCTCCTTTTCAAGTTTAACTATTTATTTATATTCCCTAATATCTATTATCTTCATTTCTATGAAACCCCTAAAACATTTTTCATGAATCATAAAACTATGTAATTGGTTTACAGAGTATATAATAAGAAACAAATTTAATACGGAGTAATTGTGTTTTAAAAGATGAAAATAATATATATATACAAGTACAACTTTTATTTAGAGTGATATAACAATTAGCAAAGAGAAACAATGAACTTTACAATTAACTAAACAAAGCTAATTAAAGGCTTAATAAGAATGATTAATAACTGGAATCCCTCCTTCAAATCCCATCCATTCTTCCCACTCATCGAACTCACCATAATCTTCCATTGTTTGCAATTGTTCTTCTTCTTCAAACTTACGCATTAGAGTCTGCATCATTTATAGTCACAATACATACATTAAAAAAGTCGGTGCATTTAATGAATAAATAGTCATATTCTATCAGATCTTTATCATTTTATTATTATACATTTTATATTTCGTAATTCAGGAGAAGCGATTGTACAACTCGAATACTTGGTAAACTTTTAGTTGCAATATATGTTCTATGAAATCAATAATTTATTTGTTGCAACAAATAACGTTTAATTCTTTCTTAAATTATCTCTTTTTTTTTACTCCGTATTTAATATTTCATTCACTTACCCACAATTATAATTAATAAATTGTAAATTGGTCGTCGGAGTCCATGAGACCCTATTGTGGAAAATTGGCAACTACTAAAAAATCTCAAACTTACAAACCTACAAGTCAAAAGAGTCATTCTAAAAAGTTGTTATTTACTACGTCAAACATCTTCATTTTGGCTTAAAAACAAGCTTTTCATTCAATTAAAAAGCCAATAAGCTAACACTTTTTTTTTTTTTTTTACAAAAACCTATATAAAACGTATTTATTTCATAAGACCATTAAATAGTTGAAGTTTTATCGTAAAATGGTCTAAAGCTTGTTACATTGTTGACACACAAAAAAGGGACATTATTTACCCCTACCTATATCAGAAAAAGGAAAAGGTCATAAGGATTTTTTTTTTTTTTTTTGAAAGGAAGATAGAGAGAGATGATTCACTAGTTATTGATTATCTATTAATTTATTACTCCATTTTTTTTTTCTTTTTTGAGACAAAAGACAAGTTTTAGTTTATTTATTTATTATTTTAAATGGAGACAAAAAACTAGTTTATACTTTATAGTTATTGATTGGAAAAAAAACATCCACACAAGTGACAAGCCTATGTGATAATTTGATAAGCATCAATCACCAATTATGATCAATTACAAGAGTGGGCCATTTTCCTGTGTTTTTGGGCTCTTTCAATTATACATCAATTATTACAACAGAACAACCAAATTACCAAACCCACTTGAAAAGTTGGAACTCACCCTCTCCTTTTCGTTAACATTTTCATTTTCATTGTTTAATTGTTTTCATTCTTTTTCACTCTAATTTGATTATTTCTCGGAGCATGTAGCACGTTAATAGATTAAAAAGTTTATGAACTTTAAAGTTAAAGCTATTCAACTATATATATGTAAATGAAATAGTTGAATTTAAGGATGAAAAGAAAATCTAATGACAACTTAATCGAGATTCTTTGTTTCAAGTGTCTTTGCACTTCAAATGCCCCCAATTACCCGATATTTCCGTAGTTGTGTTTCTAACTTTTACAAACTAGATATTCCTCATATATATTAGAATGTGAATGTTACGAACTAGAAGAGAGAGACATTTATATAACGAGCAAAATACAAAGGAAAATATTATTTTCACCCCGTTACCAATTCTAGAAAAAAGTTTCTTGAGCAATATAATAAAGTGAAACAAAGCCTCATCAATGACTAAAGAAACAATTTTTCCATGAATCATTGAATATTACAATGCATGAATCATCTAATTCAAACTGTTATACTCAAATCATTTTCAATTAGTCAATAGTCAATATACAAATATAGTTACATGTACTATTATAACGTTATGGCAATGGTGTCTGGTCTGACCTCAATGCTGACCTTTTTGCATCATATTAAACTATTGACAACCTTTAATTATTTAATGGCTACCACAAAAAAAATTGTACGAAGATTTTTTTTTTTTTTTTTTTTTAATTTTATTTTCTTCCTTTTTCTTTTTTTTTTTAAAAGACCAAAAGCAAATTAATTGGTGTAAGAACGAAGCAAAATCATCTATTCAAATTATTAGTACATCAATCTCATAAAAAAAAAAAATGAAGGCAATGATAATCTAATATTCTAAGATAACCTCATATAAAATCAATAATATATATATATATATTTAATAAAAAAAAATTAATTTGCAGAAAAATGAAACTATGAAATAATTAGTAATAACCTCATATGCAGATTTGATGTCTCTAAACAATTGATTTCTTTCAGCAACATGATCTCCTTTGTACACATCTGGGTGATACTGCAAAATCAAAACATTTCCACCATATTCAAAACAAATAATAATTTTTTTTTTATTTAATATTTATAAGGTGAAACTTCAAAAAACAGAGTAAAAAAAAAAAAAAAAAAAAAAAAAAAAAAAAAAAAAAAAAGGGAAAANAGAGGAAAACAGGGGATCAAACCTTCAAAGCTAATCTTTTGTAAGCAGACTTAACATCAGTTTTAGAAGCAAAAGGAGAAAGACCCAAAACTGCATAATCATTAAATCCTGATAAACACTTCACTGGAAAACGGATACTCCGGTGAGACGACGACGACGACGACGTCGAAAATAGGCTAGCTCTTTGCATACCTTTGGATCCTCCATATCCATTATTTCTCATCATCTTGTTCTTTGTTGTTGTGTAAGGTGTAAGGTGTAAGGTGTTTTTGCTTGCCAACAAAGTTGTGAAATGTTATGTTATGTTATGTTACGTTATGTTATGGGTTAATATTGGTGTTTTTATGTGTATTGGTTTTATTTGGGTTTTAGAAATTAGATAATATATTGCATACAACTATATTTATAATTTTGCTTTCCCAAATTGGGTGGAGTGGATAATAAATAACAAGGTGGGCTATCTTATTGTAATGTAGCAATTAAAGATAAGAATTTTTGTGTGGACCAATTGGCATGACCGTATAAGAATGACCTCTTGTTAATTGTTATGTTGCACCCGAAAAGGGAAGGTATATGTGATACTCAACTACTTAACCATGGACCATTAAAAGTTGGCTCAAGTGGTAAGTATATTGATGTTGTTTAACAGAGGTCGACAAAAAAAATGTAGTATACCTAATCATTGGTTGTTCAATTTAATGGTTTAATTTAGAGGAATTCTTCATCTAAAAATCAGTTTAGTTCAGCTGTTTTCAACTAAAGTAAAGAGGGTCGAAGTACCTTTATTTTTATGATAACATTATACAAGTATTGCTATGAGCCTATAACGAGGAAAAATGAATATAAATCTATAAGAATTATATAATGGATATTATTATGTACTATAAAGATGCTAGTTGGTGGGGGAAGAGGTTAGGTTCTTTGAATAAGCCTTTGGCCTTTGGGATCAAGGTCAAGAAGGGGACAATGGGAAAGAGACATTGTAACTAATCATATACATTATACACGGCTTTCTTGAATCTATTATTAAGATGTCTTTCAAAGGATGTTGATATGCCCACTAAAAAGTGCTCTTATATGCACTCCCACTACTGAGAATTGCAAGTGTAATATGATTGAAAAGAGGGGTATGCATAAGTCTAGTGGAGCGCGGATATCATGACCCTCTTTAAAAAAACAGTTTCTATACAGAAATTGCCAAGCAAACTAACACTTAATAAATTCATTAACATTCCTTAAAGCCTTAATCATAATGTTGATGGGGATTGATTTGTGGAGAATCCTTAAACCAATTTGATGCATTTTGGTTGGGTATGTGGAACTTAATCTGCATTAAATATAGATTTACGTAAATGTATGGTGAAATTTAACTCAATATGCAAATTGTGTTATTTCGTAGATTGTTCAAATTATGTTACTCATATACATTCACTTATTTGTCATGTCTAATTACACTAGTAGATTGTCCCTACGCTAAGTGTATAGGTAGGAAGAACCATTGACCATTGTTACTAGCAAAAAAAGTTGGTTTTGCGATGAGATTCTCCCCCTCCCCTCTTTACGGCCGCAATAGCCTATGCAGTATGCAGTACATGATGAGTAGTAGAGATTATACTCTGTACTATATTGTGAACTTTGATGAGGGAGTATTACATTTTAACTTACAAGTATCTTGGAGTTCGGTCTAAATAAATATGGGCTTAGGGCCTGTTTACTTCAACTGAAAATAGCTGAATTAAACTGAAAGTTTTTTTTTTATGAAGGATTAATGAGTAGCAAAATAAAAGAACACTTGAACCGAACTGAACCAAACGGAGCTGAACTGAACTGATTTTAAACCGAAGTAAACAGACCCTTAGTAAGATCAATTTCATATTTTTCTTTTTTCTTTTCCATGTTTAATAAATTAGTCAAAACAATGTGATTTTTTCAATATAGATAGGTGCGAAAGCATTTTGGATGTAATATTTGAACATATAAGATTATAAGGCTATGAGCCTACATTTTTAAAATTCTCAAATGTTAAAAGCTAGTGAGCATTCGATTTAACAAGTTTAAAATGAATGTAAATGCATCACAAATGAATTACTATGGAAGTATTTTACTGTCTCTATATCTTATTAGTCGCAACATTTAGGAATTATTTATACGATAAAAAAAAAATTCAAATGTTGCAACTAATAAGAAACAAAAGAAATTTATATTTTGTAGTGGTTCAAAGTAGTCCATCAAGTATACATACAGTGAGAAAAATGTGAATGTGTTATATATGTACCATATAACACGCAGAATGAGTAGCAAAGTAGTATTGCAACTAATAAAAAACAAAAGAAATATATTTTCTAGTGCGTCAAAGTCCATCAAGTATATATACAATGAGAAATATGTAAATGTATTATGTATGTAACATATAACACGCATAATGAGTAGCAAAGTGGCAAAAATAACCTCAATTTACACAAATGTTGCTTTCCTAATTAATTAAGGAACAAAATAATGATGATAGAACATTATCTTTCTCCCCTTTGTTCCGGTGTAAGCCCACCTTTTCCACATTGAGGGCAGCTCTTTAACCCAAAACCTTGGCACTCAAAACACCTACCAAAAAAGTAACCCTCTTATTAAAATAAACTATAGGTGATTATTAGTGACACTAATCAACAGACAACATGACAATTACAATACTTTAATTAATAATCACCGACGCTTAAATTATAAAATTAATTAATTAACTCACTTCCATCGCTCGAAAATATTCCCATTCTTTTTGTTCTTTCCAGTCCCCTGTTGTTACAAAAGGGCAAAATTAATCAACATTATAATTAAAAGTTAATCTAATACACTGTAAAAATGAGCGTTGGGGAAAAATTAATTTATGAAGAATAAAAAAATAATTAAAATTTAGATTAGTTATTATAAGTTTATATATAACTCAAATCATAAAAAGAAAAAACAAACTCACCTTGCATCCAGAGCACTCTAAGGCACCTTGGCCTTTACATGTCTCACACTTCTTGAAAACCTACATTCAATTAGACAACTACCTATATATCAATTCACCATCAAATTCGAGTATCAACAAATTAAAACAAACTAATCGGAGCTACATGTGACGCAATAGCTTTGTGTATCACATTATATTTTATGTACATGTGATGCCATTACCTTAGGTGTTTTTTTGTACTAAGTACAGTATATCGATCAAATAATGCATGTGTACTTTTGTAGTGTATACAACATATATGTGCCTTCTATCAACCAAACAAACATCAAATTAAATACGTAAAAGCTAAGCCATATTTGGCTTTCTGTATTTATCAAATTATCTACCAAAGTAATAATCACAATAATTAACATAAACATAAATACATACTGATGAAGGCGGGTTGAGAGAGAATCCACCAAAATTATTAGTAACAAAAGGTGAGAATCTGGTACGTTGGATGCATGGACCAACCGCAATTAATGATTCTGTTCTTACTTTGTCATTGAATAATGGTATATTATTATGTTGTTGATGAGAAGGTAATGGTTTGAGAGAACAAGAGAGGTTTGGCAACAATATCATCTTGATTTCATATGGTGTTTGTTTCCTACACACCACTTATTTGGTGAAATGATTTTAAGGGATAATGTGTTTTATCTTTGATATGGACAATTGGGTCCAAAGAATAAAAATAGCCGGCCTCATCTAGTCGTCCGTTTTTTTATCTTTGCTTTTTTTACTTTGTAATTATTTTCATAAAATCCGTCTCTTTATATTTGCTTTCTACTTTGTAATTATTATAAAGTTGTCGATCTCTTAGCTTTTACCCTTGCATCCCATATATTTTTTTACAGCATAAAATTGACTTTATTGTTTTATTGCATAACGGAACATAACCATTATATTCTATCATAAAAAGTACAGTCGTAATTTCATCTATACTTTCACTCACCTAAAATCCTATTTGGGCCAAAACTCAAAAGAAAGAGAACTTGAATTTAAGGAATGAAACAAAGGGCGACTAATATGCAGGCTCCAATGGTCCAACATCTCTAATGCATATATAGTTATATACCCCAATTACGAAGGTGACATATTTGTTTAAATCAAACAAAAACGAAGAAGAGAAATTGTTGGAGCACGCATATCAACTTGAGGAGAGTCGAATCCATACACTCTTCCAAGGTAGACCAGAAGTGTCGAATTGATGACACTCTTCCGCTCTTAGGGGCACACGGTACTACATTAGCCCACCAAATTCATTAATATATACGAGTCTTTGATATGATACATACAATTTTATTTGCCGATTAAGATGATATCTTGAATATACTTTGGTTTAGAATAATCAAATATTTACCACTCCTTTCATTTTCATGACTTTGTTACGCTAGAAGAGAATTAATTCATGCTATCAGACACCAATTTTGTGGATTAAGGCTTTAATTATTATATGATACACTAAAAGAGACAAAGATTAGAAGTAGAAGACATATAATGGGAATTGATATCCGCACAATTTCATTGTTTATCCGCACTTCTAGTAACACCCAAAAACCAGACGACTAAATGAACAAAAGTGGGGTGTGGATACACCAATATCATCAGTCGTGTACAATGTCTCATACAGAGAGCACTGACCAAATTAATACTAGTACAAAGTTACAAATTAATAAGAATCCCCTAGTCAGCCTGTTGTAGACTATCTAATATGATGGAAGTAACAAAGAGGGAAGCAGAACTAAGAATTAAAGTAGTGGCAAGAACAGCTTGAGCAGCGACGAGGGGAACAGAATCGTCCGGGATGACAGCAACAGCGGCGACAGCAGCAACGAACAAAGGTAACGAAGCAGACGCCAACGCAGCAGGCGAAAGAGCAGCAGTATTCTCCAAAAGACTTAGCAAACCAAACTGCTCAGCCTTAGATAAAAGTCCTAGTTTCTCAATAGATGACAGTGTTATGCCAAGACCTTCAGCTTTTGACAGTAAACCAGCTTTCTCAACATTACTTAATACCTTCCTTTTCTCAACTGTTTTGATTACGTCCACTTGTACGTCTTCACTTCCTTCTAAGAATAATCCTGCTCCAAACCATTCCTTTTTCCATCCTGGGTCATACTTGTTTACCTGTACCACACATACTCATATATCATATCAGTCGCAACAAATGAGTATTATTTGAGACGCTAATAGGAATAACTTGTCGCAACTATTTTGTTACAGAGGTAATATTAATCGAGTATAGCATTGATGAGTGTTAGGCTTTACCTTCTTTTTGGAAGCCATGGCAATGATTCTGAGTCTGGTTCCGGTTCCATGCCTCGGTCGTGAACACCCATCAATTGAGTTTGTTAATGCGTGCAGGGAGCTAAGCTGATCAACCTTTCTAAAACAATTTGTACTTGAAATTGAAACTCCAGTTGTTCCAATTGCTGTCATCTTTAAATTTATTTAATTTATGAAATTGTTTTCAGCTGTAATCTTTCTTGATTACATACACTCACCCTCCCGCTGATCAAGTGGTACAAGCAGGTCTTATCTCTATTTATTCATTGTGTTCTTTACACGTGGCATAAAATTGATGGTGCTTCTTGTATAAATTTGTTGGCACTTTCATACTCTCATACCATATGCGAACTTATGAAACTACCCATTCAAATGTCATGTAATCATGTGTGCCATCCATTTTAGACTCTATTTAATTTTACTATACAAAAGCTAACAAGCGCCCTAATATATGTTCGTTGAACATAAGTATACAACAATGTAGTACTGAGTATAACATGTTTATGGGTGTATCAATCTCATTATCGGTTAGCCTTTCTATTGTTTTATCCTGCTTGATTTAAATTCATATAAATGTATTATTCACTATATGTTGAACTCTAAATTAATTACTTACGGAGTAGATAAATAATTATATAGTAAATGCTTGATATAGACAGACAGTCGAATTAACTTGCACATGTTTGTTTATTAACAAATGGCCGAAACCCACTCCTGATCACACATAGGCACATAAACCGTTAAACTCATATGTATATAATTCCTATGAAGTATCACACATTATCTTCCTAGTTCAATCTTGTATACTTCATATTTAAGTTATTTATTTATTTAATTCCTTAAAATCTTAACATGTAAATATACTTCAACAATATTTAGATATTTATTTCTGGTCTGCCATTGATTTAACTTATTTAATAAAGTGATTTTGTAATATTTTATCTCTTTAATGATTTTCTTAAACACATTTATCATCTTGCATATGATTTACCTAATTTAACTAATATGATAATTATATAGAAGTATATTCAAAAAAAAAATATTACATAACATGATTGGCCTAAAAAATTAATTACAGAATATCTTAGATATAACTTAGGTCATATCTTTTGGACTGAAATTTTTGGAACATCAAATCACAGCTCTGTCTAGTTTAGTTCAGTACCGTTATAATTACTCCTCAATTTCAATCTATTTGAACTCAGCAATTTAACCCCTTTTAATTTAATTTAGTTCCAACATTTCAATCCGAGAGAACAACCTTAGTAATTACGATGTAGTAACTTTTTTTTTTTTAAATTTTAATTTAATTTTTTTAAGACCAAAACCAAAATAACGTCTTTAATTGACTCGAATCAAAGATCCCTGAATAAACAAAACCGTGAACAGAGATGAACTATGTGCGCCAATTCAATATTCAATCAACTAAAATTCTCCGTTAATTAATTTCATCTTCCAAACAAACACTGAATTTCACTACTAATTCATCATAATTATCAATCTAATTACTTTAATTTGGTGCTCTTATTCTCCTTAATTACATCTTAATCACTGTTTTTTCCTCGTGTTGAAGATCATTGTTCTTGCATTTCTCAGGTCAGTTTTATTTTTCTTCTTTATATAATTTAATTAATTCTGAAATTCGAATTCAATTAATAGTTTATTTTAGTATGTTAATCATTTTATGTTATGTGTTTGTTGCTGCAATTGTAATTTGATGATCAATGATCGATTTTTTGAGAGAATTATGAATTAGGGTTTTCGGACTTTCAATTTTGATGCGGCAATAAAAAATTAGGGTTCACTTTAGTTTTTAATTGGTGATGAATTGATTTTTTAGGACCTTAATTTGATAATTTCAGTTCTTCACCCCTGTAATTTTGTAGAAATTCGAAGAACATTGAAATTGTAATTTTTTGGTAATCTGAGTTTTCATTTTGTATTTGTTTATTATTTGCAATTTTGTTGCCTTTCTGATTAAGGTAGGGACTGCTCTTTTTTGACTAGTGAAGTTTGATACTTTGTAGTTTTGTGTCAAAATTTGTGTAATTTCACTTCATATTATCATGCATAAGTTGAATTTGGCATGTTACTTTTGTTGAGCTAGATTAAGCTCGTTAAGTGTGCGTTCTCTTCAGCGTAAGAGATTACGTTTTACTCCGTAGTTTAGATCAGTTCACTTGAGTTGAAATCAGGTCTTATAAGTTCAATATGTTTATTTAGGTTCAATCAGGTCTCATTAGGATCAATCATTTCCAATCAGGTCAATAAGTTCCAATCACGTTTAATCAATTAAGTCAGATGAGTTCAGACTTCATAAGTTGAAGATAATGCACCCTGAATATTAGTGCAATAGGTAAAAGATAATGGAGGATATGTGATTTTGGTGCAATGGTAGTTAAATTCCTTGTCTCAGTAATAAGAGGCGATTGGTGAAAATATTTTATAAATGAAATTTCCCCTCAAAATTTTAATGTTGCGTATAGGGACAAAAGGAAGGGTCTATATATGGTGTTCATTGGTTTGGATAATTCTTATGATAATGTATCGTGTATAGTACTTTGGTGGGCTAAGCAATGAGGGTTTTGGGCAAAAAGAAGAGTTCTTTATAATAATTATTTAATGCACGAGGGGGTTAGCATGAGTGTGTGAACTAGGGCTAGGTAAACATAAGAGTTCTCTATGACTCTATCTATAATAATTGGGGTACATCACGGTTCTCTAGTTAGCCTTTTCCTTTCCGGCTTTTTTTTCTTCTTCTTGTTTATTGATGAATTGACAAGTTTGATTCAACATGATATACCCTTTACTATGTTGTGCATAGATGATATTTTGTTACATAAAAGGAGTGAAAATTAAGTTAAAATTGTGGTGAGAGACGTTGAAATCATGTTGTTTCAAGTTGAGTAGAAGTTAAATAGAATATGTGTGTGGGGGGGGGGGGGGGTAAATTTAGTAGAATAAGGTACATGATGACATTCGCAATCAGTTTAGGTGGAAGGAGTGTTCAATTTTCTGCTTTCTTGGCATTCTTGCGATATCTAGGATTAAGGATGAAGAATTGGATGAGGATGTGGCCCCCATTAAATCTAATTAGGCTGGTTGAAGTGGAAGACAATTCAATGTGATTAGGGTGTGTCATATAAATTGAAGGGAAATTATAATTTTTTCTCCTATGTGGGAATAAATTTTAGGATTTGAAATAATGTCACCTTCATAAAGTGAATGTGGAGGTTTGTAATTTTAAGTTGGATGTATAAGCAAATAAGATAAGAATAAATTAAGGATTGAGGGTATTGGAAAGATGGAAGGCTAATGAGGATAGGATGAGAAAAATCGCATTAGATGGTTGTGCATCTAAAACAGAGACCGAGGCTGAGCAACACAATGATAAGTAAGCTTGAAGAGTGACAAAAGGATTGATGAAGAAGTAGTAGCGGTAGACCTAAGAAACTTGGATGAGGGTAGTGGTGACGGTATGAGGTCATTAGGGGTTGATGAGAATTTGATATTTAATAGAGGTGAATGGATGGAGAGGATTAGTTAACTTTCACGATCTTCTTAGTTCTTATTGTTTAGTGTTTATCTAACCGCAAATTAGCTTTGCTTTTGTATAATGCCGTTTATTAAGAGCATATATATATATATATATATATATATATATTTTGATCGAGAGAATAACGTTTTAAAGTTGGGCAGCCGCCGTTAGGCACAAAAGCTAAGAGCTGAATAACTAAGTAGGGATCATTATCAGTAATAGCTTTGTTTTTCTAATTTCCCTAAAATTCATGGGTATAGCTTTATTTTTTCTACAACTAAACACTTTCTCATGCTTTCTTTACCAGTTTAGGCGATTTTGGAAATATCTGGGTTCACAATGGCAACTAAACCGGAGAATAATTCGATTCCCAATCCTACATCTTCCTCTCAATCTTCTGGAAAAGCTCTTCCTTCTAACAACTCTGAAGTCGATCCAAACTCTTACTTGCTTGAGAAATTCAGGCTTTATGAAACTCGAGCGGTACTAAATTGTAAAATTTTCCTACTTTTTAATTCATTCAACCTTGATCTTTGTTTTTTTTTTTTTTCATTTTAATTTTTATGTCGCAGAGATTCTATTTAATTGGAAGCGATCGTAACAAGAAATTCTTCCGTGTATTAAAAATTGATCGATGTGAGCCGTCAGAATTGAACATCAGTGAAGATCCTGTTGTTTATTCATCACAAGAGGTGAAGAATTTGTTGCAGCGGATTGCCGAGGGAAACCGGGCTACCGGAGGATTGAATTTTGTTGCTAAAGTTTATGGCATTGCAGGTTGTATAAAGTTTCTGGAGTCTTACTATTTGATTTTGGTTACTAAGCGACGACAAATTGGGTGTATATGTGGGCATGCTATTTATGCTATTGATGAAAGCCAGATGATTACAATTCCTCATGCATCTGTTCAGACTGATGCTGCATACTCTAAAGCTGAGTTGAGGTGTGTTTTCATTCAGTCATTTTTACATAATGGTGTGCAGTTGTGTTTGTGATGCAGAGCGTTTTCTCAATGCGACACATGAATGTTGTTGGTTTCAATTTATGCATTTTATTCTTGAATAATTAAGTCGGTGATTCTTTGATTGCAGGTACAAGAAGCTTCTGTCTAGTGTTGACTTGACGAAGGATTTCTTTTACAGCTATACCTATCCTGTAATGCAAAGCTTGCAAAAGAATGTGCAGTTCAAGGATTCAGTTGGAATTTATTATGACAGCAGATTTGTGTGGAATTCTTATCTTACTGAAGCTGTTCGTACAAGATGCAAAAACAATATTTGGACTGTTGCACTGGTTCATGGGAACTTTAGGCAGGTATATAATGTTTACCTTTTTCTGAACAAGGGATTTATATGACGATGCTTGTGTTAAGGTTTATGGTTTTGTAATTGGATTCTAATTCTTTTGTTTCGATGTTAACTATTTAGCTAAAATGTGCTTATGACTTAAATTTCAAGCTTACTTATCTTAAATGGTTCACTCTTAATGTTTTCTAGATTTATGACTCTTGTTTTGCTGTATACGTAACATTGAGACTCGTGCAACTGTAACTCTTAAACTGATTTTTTTTAACATGGTCACAGCGTCACAGGTCAATGAACTCACTAGTCACTACAAACTTCAAATCTGTGAACCTTAATTTTAAACATAAGGGAAAAACTATCTTATGGTTCCTTATAATCTTATAGCTTCTCCTTTTTAGCAAAATTTAATAATTGTTAAGATAAGAAAACACAAGGTTTTTAAAAAAATTCAATCATCAATTAGCATGTGACTTCACCTGTTAGGCCATAAGTCTCAATGGTTTTCCATGCAAACCACTCCAGTGCTGTCCTTACAAGTTGCAACTAGTTCAACTATTCAAATTTGATGGGTATGGCACAATTTCAATGAATGATAATATGATAACAGCTGCTGATTATGATGAGGGTGAGGATGCATGTTTTTTGTACCAGAAGTAGTTGAGTTTTGCTGTCTTTGTATTGTAGTGGGTTTTTAAATCAAGGCTTAGACTTCAGGTCCGTATGTTGGATTAGGTTTTGTTTCAAGTGATGTTCAATATGAGTGTAAAAATGTTTAAATAAGTAAAAATGTAAGATTATAACATCAGAAATGGTTAAGCCGAGTCAAATTTAAGTTGTTTGGATTCAGTTTAGGCCAGGTTCAAGTTTATCCCAGTGGTTTCATGTCAGTTTCGAATTGGGTTAGGGAGTTTTCCAGCTCTAATATATATATATGTCAATTGCTGGTTGTCTCTCTTATAGTCTTCTGATGAGGGAGGTTGTTAGTGATATGAGGGTGTTGGAGCTTGAGGAGAATTTAGCGTGAAATAGGAAAGAATAGAGGGAGAAGATTTATGTAGATTACTTATGTGATTCACTTAATTGATTCATGTCTAGCCGACCCAAATTTTTTATTGCGACTAAGGCCCTGTTCTCATCAACTTATTTTTTCTTATCTGAACTTATTTTTGCTGATTTGAACTTATTTTTGCTGAAGTGAACTTATTTTTGCTGAAGTGAACTTATTTTTGTTGAAAATAAGTAAAATAAGACGAGGAGAACAGGGTCTAAGGCTTTATTGTTGTTCTTGTTGTTGTTTGTTTCCTCTTACGGTTTCTTAACTCCTTTCTTTCTTCCTTTGTGCTTTTAGGAATATGATATTTAGGTTTTTATAGTTATGTAGTCATCTCTATTGCCAGCCAACATTATTCCGGATTTCTGTAGTTATCGAATTTGATTTTATTGCATCCGTGTTTTGTATTGTTCTTTACAACTGATCTTAGTGCACATGTTTCTTGGCAGATGAGAATGTCAATATTTGGACGTGATTTTAGTGTTGCATTGGTATCGAGAAGATCTCGTCATTTTGCGGGAACTAGGTATACTCTAATTGCATTTCGGTCAAACTTATGACTTCATGCATAATCACCCCCTCCCTCTCTCTGTCTCTTTCTTTCCCATTAAATATTTAATTGATTTGTGGTGGAAATGGAAATTATGAATGACAGCTATATGCAAAGATAATTCTTTTTTTTTTCATCTATTGAGTGGTAAAAGCCTGATTAGCTATCTATTGTGTTGTATGATGTTGTCCATTTCAATCAATCAATCAATCAGAGCCTTAATCCCAAAAATTGGGGTCGGCTACATGAACCAAAAATAATCATTCCATGTGGTCATTATGTTGTCAATTTGCATTTAGTTTTTTACCATTTGCTGCTGTGTTAAAATCCATTTGAATATGGTCCTCTTGTGGTTGGAGCTGTATTGCTGATGTGCTTCTTGGTCCTTGTGATCTTCATTTACTTTGTAATTTTATCTGTCATAATGTTATGCTAGGAAGTAGCTGGGCATATGTTTGCGTGCACGCATTTTTGTCTTGGCTGGGAAAGGACAGTGAATTCGACTATATATGACCATCTCTATTTCAAGGTGCTACTTCTGAATGACCGTGCTAATGCATTTGGAAATATGTATTGCATTTCTCCTTTATTAGAATCTCAAAAAATTAATGCCAGAACAAGTTCTTGATACACCTTGGATGAGTGAATGTAAATGTTTATCCGAGGATACTAAAGAGTGCTTTATCAACTGCATGTATGCTCCCAGCCTCCCACTTCTGTCTGTAGTTTGTTTCCTCCTCCCCCAACTTTTATTTCCTTTTCCTGTTTTTCCTTTTTATACAATCTAGGATAATATGCTATGTATCTGAATTAATCTGATGATTCTGATCTTTATACATTATTTTTCTTCCAACAAGGTACTTAAAAAGGGGAGTAAATGATAGGGGAAGGGTAGCAAATGATGTTGAAACTGAACAGATTGTGCTTGATGAAGATGCTGGTTCATACAAGGGAAAAATGAGTTCTGTTGTGCAGATGCGGGGTTCAATTCCTCTTTTCTGGTCGCAGGAGGCTTCAAGATTTAGCCCAAAACCAGATATAATTTGTAAAGTCTTTTCCACGCTGATCAACGGTGTACTTAAGGTTGAGATTTTGGTGCACACTCCTAGCTCATCTGTTTTTGTTGTCAGTGCAGAGATACGATCCTACGTATGAGGCTACCAGATTGCATTTTGAAGATCTTGTGGAGAGATATGGCAATCCGATAATTGTGCTCAACTTAATAAAGGTTTCTTTCAGTTTCAACATACTTCCCTATTGTTTAGCAAGTAGCTAAAGTGGAGGACTTTGAATTTGTTGACCTCTTTGCAATTGAGAGAGACTGAGTTAGTTATTAGGGTGTAGCGGCCTTGGAATAGAGAGATGATGACCGTGCCAAACCACCAGGGCTAAGCTGTTATCTAGAAACATGGAAGAAAGTCCTACCATCATTTTTCCAAATTTATGTTCTTAACACCTCTGAGGTAAATTAAGGATAGATTGCAAATAAATAACCAGCCTGAGGAAAGAAAGTGGGACTGTCGAAGAGCGTAATTCCTTGATCACAACAATGGCCTGTGCTTACGCATGTCTTCTTTATTACTCTCACATCACTATTCCACTTTGCTTTTCTGCTTGACTACCATGATTATTTCTTTTTTGTTGTTAGGGAGCCACAAGGTCAAGGATGAGAACTGATCCCATGATCTCCCGGAACCGGGAGAGAGGCTCTAACCAACTGAGCTATCACTCTCTCTCACCCTGACTATTTCTTGATGTTGCTTATTGATGATCTTAAATAGAGTACTGCCAGCGTTGAATAAAGAGTTGATTATTAGCTGGTTGGCTTAAATAATTCACTTGAACATGTAGCCATATAGGATTCTCTCTGTGGCCTGTCTTGTACATTTTTTTGTTATCAAAGGTTTGCAGTTCATGTTACGTTGGCTGTCAGTGACCTATCACAACCCTCCTCCTTTATCCAGGCTTGAGACTGGCAGTTCGTCCTTGATCGCAGGGGATGGAGGAGGAAAATTTATGTGGATGACCACATGGAATGATTTTTTTGGTTCATGTAGCCGACCCCAATTTTTGGGATTAAGGCTTTGTTTGATTGATTGAAAAATTTGCAGTTCATCTGGGAAAGTGTTTTCTTTGAACTAACTCATATAAGATTTATGATGCAGACTGTTGAGAAAAGGCCTAGAGAAATGATGCTTCGACGTGAGTTTGCAAATGCAGTTACATATCTGAATGAAGTTTTTTCTGAGGAGAAGTATCTCCATTTTATTCACTGGGACTTCCATAAGTTTGCAAAGACGTAAGCTTACTATGTTTGTAAATAAAGAAAAGTATCAGGAAGTTAGTTTTGCTGATGTGTCTCTGCTCCCTTTCTTTGTTGTGTCAAACAGGAAGACTGCCAATGTTTTAGGAGTTTTAGCTGGTGTAGCAAGGCAAGCACTTGATCGTACTGGATTTTACTATAGCGGGAAACCACCTGTTGTCAAAACGAGAACTGCCCAGCTAAACAAAAACAGTACTCTGAGGTACAGATAGTTTGTTAAGCATCTTTTACTTCATTGTGTGGTTGTGAGACTTTGTTGTTTTGTTGTTATCTGTGTACTGCTATTTTTAATGCCTGCTTTTGTAGTATTTTCCAATGAGATTACAACAACAATATTCAATAATTGTGTAGGATTTAATTAGCTTTATTGATTGGGAAAAACCTTTATTCATACAATTGAAAAGAACAGGTAGTGTAATGGAGATGTGTCAAACAATGCTAACTATAAATGTAAAAAGAAGGTGGTTAAGTGGAAAATCTAGTACTATTTTCCCATTTTGCTAGTTTGAGATTGAAGAATGAAAAATAGGAAGAGGCGGGGGATTGAGGGTATCAGGGGGATTGGGGTTGTTCTTGTTAGGTTGAGAGAGGGTTAATTGTTAAGTTTCCAATTGCACATCATTTTAAAGGTTGCTAATTGTTCAAACATCTATTTAGTTATGAGTTTAGTTTGTCACTAGGTTTTCATCATAATATTTCCTGCTTATCCATTTTAATATCATGTTTTTTCCCTTTCTTATATGGAATCATATGCTATCAGCTCTAAGGATTCATCTTTGAGTGATCATAGAGCCAATTCAGCAGCACTTTCAAGAACTGCAAGCACCAACGAATTGCTTAGTTCTTCCTTGAATAAAGAGCGAAATTTAGATTCTGGCAAGCTTTCCAAGAAAGAGTTTTGTAATGGTATTAAACCACATTTTCAGAGTGGTGTTCTGCGGACTAATTGCATTGATTGTTTAGACCGCACAAATGTAGCCCAATATGCTTATGGCCTAGAAGCATTGGGTCGTCAGCTTCAGGCAATGCAAATGTCAGTTGAACCTAAAGTGGATCCTGATAGTAGTATTGCTACAGCACTCATGGATATGTACTGGAGTATGGGTGATGCTCTTGCACAACAATATGGTGGTTCTGCAGCTCACAATACAGTATGCATTCTTTGTACTTTTTTCATTGTTCATGCTTTAACTACAATTCTTTTCCCTTCTATGGCATAATAAACATTTTACGGATGTAGGTGTTTCCAGACAAGCAGGGTAAATGGAAAGCTACTACTCAATCACGGGAGTTTCTCAAATCTATCAAGAGATATTACAGCAATGCTTATACTGATGGAGAAAAGCAAGATGCAATAAATTTGTAACCCTTTTTCTCTATGCTAATTGCTACGTTTTATTGTTCTTTTTTACTGTCATATGTTGATAGTCAAACAAAAATTGATTTGCTAAAATCAACCTCAGTTTTTGCATGAACTAATCCTAAGCACCACTCGTATCCTGTCCCCGCCTTCCTTGCCAATATTAGTAATGACAAGATCAATTAGAGAGAGGTAGAGGAGAGGAGGAACCAAAATGTGGTAGAATTCGAAAGAACTAGGAACCATGTGAGCAGTACTGTGGCATTTGAAAATAGGGCTTAGGCTATGTTCTTTTGGACTAGTTTTCCAGTTCACATGGCTTTTTTGAAATTCACATTGCCTTCCATTAAAATTAAAAAGGGTGGTATTGGGATGGAATGGAAATTTATGTGGAAAACTCTATGGTTAGGACGGGTTGCATTCATATGGACATCAAGATCATACTTTTCTTGCAAAATACATATAAACTCATTCCCTTTACCACAATTTGGTTCCAATTATCAAACAGGCTGTTAATGTTAAAAGAGCCTGTGTAATAGATATAAAAAGAAAGGCANAATTTGCAGTTCATCTGGGAAAGTGTTTTCTTTGAACTAACTCATATAAGATTTATGATGCAGACTGTTGAGAAAAGGCCTAGAGAAATGATGCTTCGACGTGAGTTTGCAAATGCAGTTACATATCTGAATGAAGTTTTTTCTGAGGAGAAGTATCTCCATTTTATTCACTGGGACTTCCATAAGTTTGCAAAGACGTAAGCTTACTATGTTTGTAAATAAAGAAAAGTATCAGGAAGTTAGTTTTGCTGATGTGTCTCTGCTCCCTTTCTTTGTTGTGTCAAACAGGAAGACTGCCAATGTTTTAGGAGTTTTAGCTGGTGTAGCAAGGCAAGCACTTGATCGTACTGGATTTTACTATAGCGGGAAACCACCTGTTGTCAAAACGAGAACTGCCCAGCTAAACAAAAACAGTACTCTGAGGTACAGATAGTTTGTTAAGCATCTTTTACTTCATTGTGTGGTTGTGAGACTTTGTTGTTTTGTTGTTATCTGTGTACTGCTATTTTTAATGCCTGCTTTTGTAGTATTTTCCAATGAGATTACAACAACAATATTCAATAATTGTGTAGGATTTAATTAGCTTTATTGATTGGGAAAAACCTTTATTCATACAATTGAAAAGAACAGGTAGTGTAATGGAGATGTGTCAAACAATGCTAACTATAAATGTAAAAAGAAGGTGGTTAAGTGGAAAATCTAGTACTATTTTCCCATTTTGCTAGTTTGAGATTGAAGAATGAAAAATAGGAAGAGGCGGGGGATTGAGGGTATCAGGGGGATTGGGGTTGTTCTTGTTAGGTTGAGAGAGGGTTAATTGTTAAGTTTCCAATTGCACATCATTTTAAAGGTTGCTAATTGTTCAAACATCTATTTAGTTATGAGTTTAGTTTGTCACTAGGTTTTCATCATAATATTTCCTGCTTATCCATTTTAATATCATGTTTTTTCCCTTTCTTATATGGAATCATATGCTATCAGCTCTAAGGATTCATCTTTGAGTGATCATAGAGCCAATTCAGCAGCACTTTCAAGAACTGCAAGCACCAACGAATTGCTTAGTTCTTCCTTGAATAAAGAGCGAAATTTAGATTCTGGCAAGCTTTCCAAGAAAGAGTTTTGTAATGGTATTAAACCACATTTTCAGAGTGGTGTTCTGCGGACTAATTGCATTGATTGTTTAGACCGCACAAATGTAGCCCAATATGCTTATGGCCTAGAAGCATTGGGTCGTCAGCTTCAGGCAATGCAAATGTCAGTTGAACCTAAAGTGGATCCTGATAGTAGTATTGCTACAGCACTCATGGATATGTACTGGAGTATGGGTGATGCTCTTGCACAACAATATGGTGGTTCTGCAGCTCACAATACAGTATGCATTCTTTGTACTTTTTTCATTGTTCATGCTTTAACTACAATTCTTTTCCCTTCTATGGCATAATAAACATTTTACGGATGTAGGTGTTTCCAGACAAGCAGGGTAAATGGAAAGCTACTACTCAATCACGGGAGTTTCTCAAATCTATCAAGAGATATTACAGCAATGCTTATACTGATGGAGAAAAGCAAGATGCAATAAATTTGTAACCCTTTTTCTCTATGCTAATTGCTACGTTTTATTGTTCTTTTTTACTGTCATATGTTGATAGTCAAACAAAAATTGATTTGCTAAAATCAACCTCAGTTTTTGCATGAACTAATCCTAAGCACCACTCGTATCCTGTCCCCGCCTTCCTTGCCAATATTAGTAATGACAAGATCAATTAGAGAGAGGTAGAGGAGAGGAGGAACCAAAATGTGGTAGAATTCGAAAGAACTAGGAACCATGTGAGCAGTACTGTGGCATTTGAAAATAGGGCTTAGGCTATGTTCTTTTGGACTAGTTTTCCAGTTCACATGGCTTTTTTGAAATTCACATTGCCTTCCATTAAAATTAAAAAGGGTGGTATTGGGATGGAATGGAAATTTATGTGGAAAACTCTATGGTTAGGACGGGTTGCATTCATATGGACATCAAGATCATACTTTTCTTGCAAAATACATATAAACTCATTCCCTTTACCACAATTTGGTTCCAATTATCAAACAGGCTGTTAATGTTAAAAGAGCCTGTGTAATAGATATAAAAAGAAAGGCATGTGAATGTTGTAGTATAATGGTCTGAATGCATGCTGTTGAAAAGTTGTTTATTGTTTTACCCTATTTATCAGATTCTTGGGTTACTTCAGACCGAAAGAAGGAAAACCTGCTTTGTGGGAGCTGGACTCTGATTATTATCTTCATGTTGTTGGGGTTGGAGATGATGCTGTATCAGATACGCGGTAAGATTACCTTTGTACCATGTCCTCCTTGTCCTTTAAATGTGTCTTTGATCAGCAAATTGATCTTGGTTTAATTTTCTGCATATTCTGCAGTTTGACTGATGCCAATACTCTAGGAGTAAAAGCTTCCCTGGAACCCGTGTTTGCTTGCAGTGAGGACTTCTTTAGGATCAAATTGACTTCTTTTGATAAACTCATTGAGAGAACATGCAGCTTGATAAAAGACGTAAGGCTCTGCTGCGAACCAGGCCAGAGACTTGCAGGTATTGCAGGTGCTTCTGGAGTGGCTCCTGATGCAATGTAAGCTTTCTTCACTTGTCTTAGTAGGAAAAAAATACTACGAAAATGATTCTTATAAATTATGTTTCTCATTGATGTTTTCTTATTTACCCTTTCCCTTCCGGTTGTTTAATTAGACGAAAGAGCAATTTAAATTTGTGGAAAACACGATTTGCAGAACAGAAGTTGGTGATCTTAAGCTGTTCCTTTTTTGGACATTAGTTGTTTTTTTTGTTTATAATATTTTAAATTTTATTTATTATTATGTTTTTAATGATACTGTTCTGAACCTTTTGTTTTTTTTAATTCTTGTCACAGTGAAATACAACTTAAGAGTCCAAACTGGCTTTTTGGACTGAGGAAAGATGAGCTAAATAGTTCTCCCCTGAGTATACCTTCAGGCACAAAGACAGATGATACCTTACAAGATGAAAGCAACTCTAACAGTTTATGTGACCTCAATTGGTTTTCTCGAGCTGATGATTGCACTGAGGAGGATTTATTCCAGAGGTCTGTTATCTATTGTTTGCATGCCAACTCTTTATTCAATACTGCTATAAGGATCAACATGGGGGTACTCTCTGGGGGAATGTTTGAATAAAGTTTTTTAAACCATTGCTCTGGATAATTGCGTGTAGTTTTAATGTATGTTATGGCTTTGGATGGTTATTGCCTTGTGCAAGATGTGCATAATTACGTGCTTAGCAGCTAATTGTTACTAGTATGCAAAATGACTAATGCAAAGCTGTTGTTGCTTGTCATTTGCATAGTTATCTTGCTATGTCATCGGTGGATGAAGCCAATGGTTGGTATGGTGGATCACTGCTCGGTGACCTTGATGAAAATAGTGATATATACAAGCACTACGCCAAGCTCTGTGAGGTACCATCTATGATTCTGACTTCAGATTTTTGTCATGCTAAAATCCATTGCTCCCGGAGCCATGTTATGTGAAGCTATGAACTCTAAGTAACTTTCTGCGAGTAATTTTTATTCATCAGAAAATTAATAGTCTGCCAAAAATATGTGTTGATTCAAAAAGATTACAAGTAGCCTTCCTCCTCATTTAGTGCACCAAGACTTGATCAATGACCTATAATAAAGATACAATAATATTGACAAACTTGGTTTTTGCAGCCGAATTTACAGGCTTAGACGTCAAATTGATATTCTTAGAACATAACTTTGCATGAAGGGAGGCTGGAACCCAACAATATAATTTTCCTTGTTTGTAAACCACAGTGTTGTTATATGCTGACATATTCTTTGTCTGAGTTTATATTACTTGAAACCTGTCTACAGGGCCCTGCTTTGGAACCCTTCGAAAACGATCTTGAGAGAGAGCAGTACTATGCTGATTTACTACATGGAAGCAAGATCGAAAATGTTGATGATGCTGCTGTTGAAGCTGAAATGGAGGCTGCCTTACGAGATTATGGTCAAGTTGCTGCTAATCTTGGCATTTCTGCTATGTGTAGACCTCTGGCTGGAGACCCTAGCCAATTAACGAGATGGATTGTTGGAGAAGAAAATTTATACAAAATTTGAAGATTAAAGTGTACATCAGTTTTTTTTTTTTAAAGATGATGTATTATTCCTTTTTCCCTGTTGTACATATATTGGATTTATTCCTACCAATTTCTCAAGAGTAGTCAAGAGTTAAGACTGTATTCCTGTCAAGAGCACAAAAGTGCTTATTGAAAAAAAAATAAAAAATTACTACGTAAATAATGAAATTTCAGATTAATTTTTTGTTCTCATTTGCTTTGCAATGTACATTAGTATACCGTTTCTATTTATTTGTTGCTAAATACATCTCCACACAGTATTAAAAATTAATTGTCAATATAAAATGGGTAGATTGTAGACTAGCATTTTGTATTTAAAAACTACACTAAATCTTGAGTAATTTTAGCTTGAATTTTCAAATTAATACTATTTTGAGATGTATGTGTAATGACTAACTTCGGGGCATTTATTAGCAAGCTTTTTTTAATATTTTCGAGGGAAGTTCGTTTTCATGTTTTCACCATTTAAACACTTCATAATTGTTAATTTTGCCTTGTCAAATTGGTGATCCCACCACTTGAAAAGTTTGTGTTAAAAAATACTTAATATATACATATTAACTGTCTTTTAAATATTTTTTTCATATTAAATTCACAATATGATTATTAATAGGTAATAATTAAAAATATTTACATACCTGATCATAAACATAATTTACAAGAATTCATAATATATACTTCTACATTTTTTTTTAACAGTCAACTGTACATGATAATTAAAAAAAAGTACTTTGTATTTCACTTGGTACAACTATGGAGTATTAAGTTAGCTATTCATTAATATTACTCGACATTTGACTAATAAAACAAATTTTTTTTTATTTAAACAACTGTTTAAAAATAAAAAATATAATAGTATTTCCTCTGTTCGATACGTTTTGATTTACACATATGCCAATATACTTGTTTAACCTTAAATAATTTTTGTTGTATATATGTAAAAATTATAATAATTGCATAATAATATAATATATTCATTGAAACGAATCAAACAAGACCCATATAACTATATTATAGTTTATATACTACCTCCATTTTACATTAATAATAACAATTAGTATTTAAAAATTATATCACCTTATGAATAGTGTCCCAAGTAATTAATAACAAAAATGAAAATTTATTTATTCTCGAAAAAAGAAAAAAGAAAAAAGAAAGAAAAGGAATAGAGCATATCAAAGTCTGCAATCGTTGGTCTTGGTTTCACTTCAACAAACCAACCTTAACTCCTTAAGCATAAGTGCAGAACTTAATCGAAAAAGAAAGAAAAAGCTCAATATTATTCAAAAATGGAAGACATTGAAGATTTAATGGTTGGTAATGAAGGCGTTGTTCCTGGGTTTCGATTACCTCCTTCATCAATTGGCTTAAACCCTAAGAAAAAACCCATTAAATCTAAACAATTTTTACTTCAAGACCCTCTTCAATCCATCAAAATTCCTGGCACCCAGGTTTTTATTTTTGTTTTTAATCATTTGGGTTTTTATTTTTTTCAAAAAAATTTTAATCTTTGATCTTCAATTGCATTTATAATGTGAATTTTGTTTTGCTTTGCAGGTTATTTATATCAAAACTTTTGGTTGTTCTCATAATCAGGTTTGTATAATTGTTGGGTATTTTAATTTCTGCAATTTTTAGTATTTTTTGCTTGTTGGAGCTAATAGGAAACTGTAATTTTTGGAAAATTGGTGCTTCTTTTCATGAGTTTAGTTGTTCTTAATGATTGATTAATGTGAATGAATATGATAAGTGAAATAAGTTTTAGTGTATGTGGATATTGTTTTGGGAGCTTTTTCTATGTTTTGTACTTCTATGTTTGATTGTTTGGTCAGTATACTTAAGTTTGGATCATGTGAAGGTTTGGCTAAATAGGGTTTATGGCTGTTATTCAAATTGCTGTATTTGATTTTTCATGGTTCTGGTGGTGGGTTTGGCACGAATCAACGGTTTAACGGGTGTTGGCAGGAAGAGAGGGTTGAATTGCTAGTGGTTTTCTGTTCATAGCTTTGGGGGGAGGGGGTGCCATTTTGTTTTCTGAGTTGAAGTTCCATGTTGTATGGAACAATTTCTCAATTGTCAAAAAGATTTTACTATTGCAATGGCTTTTAGTTAAGTGATATTTTTTGGAGTGGAGTATAACCTGAATATGTGTTGATGGTTCAGAAAAGTTTCTAATGAGGGGGATGCCAGTTTTTCGCACCTTTTCTATATGTAAACAAATGTTAGAATGTCCTTCAAACATAGGAGAGCGAGAGAGAGGAGAGGTAAAAAGAGGCTACAAAGCAGTAGGTTATAACATCTTCTCCATGTCTACCTCAAAGCCAAATCCTCGCTATTTGATCAACAGTAGTATCTTTGCAAGTATGCATGGACATATCATTCCATATTGTTGCTATGAGGATTTTGCACCATAAATTCAGATAATGAAACTTAGCATGCCTTTCTTGCAGCAGGCAATGTTGCATCTGTATCAAATATCACTTTGATAAAGAACAGAAACGGGATTAGGAGAAGGAAAATGGCTTGGGTTTTTGAACTCAACTCAAATTTTCTTAAAGATATATAGCCTTGTTTAAAGTTGCAGAGCATTTAGCTCAGTAAGTTCAAAAAGGGCTGTGAAGTTCATCTCACAACTGAAAATAAGCTCATGGAAGTTTAGGTAAAAGATTTTGAGGAGAAAAGAGTGAAGATACACTTTTCACCCATTAACGACGGAGAATGGTTGTAAGATTCGAAGGGGTTGCAAATGAGCCTTCTTCATGGCACTTCAAGATGAAGTCTAACAAGTTATATATAAACTTTAACCTTGTTGATGCTAAACATTTTATGGTTCCAAATTGCAGACTAACTACCATATGTGTTCAGTGAATATCTTCATTCTGAAATTTTCTTTACTAACTATGTCAGGGATTTGAATAAATTTCATACATAGTCTAATGAGTGATCACTCTTCTTTTTTTTTTTTTGTGTGTGTGTAGCTAACCCCTGTTTATCTTCCCTATAAAGCACATAAACTTCTAAGACCTAAAGTTTTGACGTTTTGGAAACTCAAACACTCGAAAACACTTCAGAAGCTCTTCAAAAAAGTTTCTGAAAACTTATTTTAAAAATCGGAAACGTTTCACATAAAAGGAAACTTCATGTGATGGTAAATGAAGCGTTTCCTGATGTTTCCGAGTTGAGTACCAGATTTATGATCCTCTTATGACACAATTCATGTGCCCAAGGTACATATTTTCTAGATTCCCTCAAAAACCTCAAAAAATGGTATTTATGCTCTTTCGATACCCTGTTATTAGCTTTATAGCTGTTTTCAACTGTCTAGGGGCCCTTCTTTGATTTGAAAATCAACATGCAAATTTATAGGACAATATTTTTTCGGGTCCCCAAAACCTCGAAAAGCGTGACTTTTGGAGGACCTTTTGAGGCTTCGTCTTGTTTTCTCCTCAAAATTCACTCACTTGCTTATGCTAACTTTGGAATGACCCACGATCGTTATTAGGCTCTAAAAACTTATTATGTTTTCTTGTTATTGGATTCCCGAAAAAGGCACTCATGTCATTTTTTTCATCTCGAGACCTTCATATGATCTTTGAAACCTCGTTAAGTTGTCCAAGGACCCTCTTTTAACCCTTGTAACACCATGTAAAATTTTCGGTGTTTTTTCCTCACCGTATGTCTCCCACGTATTGTTGATGATCCCAGGTTTTCTCCCACTTAAATTTAGCCTCTTAAAGCTTGTAGTCCTCCCTCTTTAGACAATTTTTGAAAAAATGGCACACTAGTCTTTTCACTATCCTAGAACTCGTCTTATGACCTTTTCAACCCCAAAAAGTTGCTCGTGGACCCTCTTTTGACCATAGGGGCACTTTGTAAAATTTTAAGCAATTTTTTTTAAGGTCCCTAAAACCCTTGAAAAGTGTGAATATAATTTTTGTTTTTTGTCTCTGGAGGGGCATCTTGGGCTCCGTGTTCTTTTCCGCCCTAATTTTATTACCACATGCTCTGGGTCACTACATGCCTCCTAAAGATCGATTTCGACCTCTTAAAACTTGTTATCATCCCTCTTTTGGAGACATTTCCTAAGAAGGGAACCACATCTTTTTTACTCTTCCGAGAAGTTCATATGGCCTTTTCGACCCCGATTAACTTCCCGAGGTTCATCTTTTTACCATACCGACACCTTGTAAAACTTTTGGCAAGTTTTTTTCCCAGGACCTTGGAAACAGTGATTTAACCTATGCTTTCAGCCTTCTGAGGGGCCGTCCCACGCTCCGTCTTCCTTTCACCTTGTTTTTTTACCATGTGCTATGGGTTACCACATGACTCCCCACGATCGATTTTGGCATTTGAAAACTTATCGTCGCTCTTTTGAAGGCATATAGGAAGAAGACTACAATAACCTTTTTGCTCTCCCGAGACAACCATATATCCTTTTCGACCCCAATTAGCTTCTTGAGGTTCATATTTTTTCCATACAAGCAGTGTGTAAATTTTTTGGCAAATTTTTTTTTTTCGGGACCTTAAAACCCTCTAAAATAGTGAATTATAGCCTTTGTTTGCTGCCTTCGGAGCGGCCGTCCCAGGCTCCGTCTTCTTTTCGCCTGTTTTTTTTACTACGTGGTGTGGGTCACCAAAGGACTCCCCACGATTGGTTTTGGCCTCTGAAAACTTGCTATAATCACTCTTTCGGAGACATTTCGAAAGAAGGCAGCAACAATTTTTTCGCTCTCTCAAGACATTCATATGGCCTTTTCGGCCTAAATCAGCTTCCCGGGGTTCACATTTTTTGCCTTACGATCGGTTTTGGCTTCTGAAAACTTGTTACGCTCTTTCGGAGACAGTTTGAAAGAAAGAAACAACACTTTTTTTTGCTATCTTGGGACGTTCTTATGGCTTTTTCGACATTAGCTTCATGGGTGTAAAATTTTTAGCAAATTTTTTCCGAGACCCAAAATCTCCAAAAACTGTGAATTATAGTCTTTTTTTTTTTTTGCCTTAAAAAGGGCCTAGCTAGCTGCGTCCTCTTTTCACCCTGTTTTTTTACCATGCGCTATGGGTCACCTAAGTACTCCTCACGACTGGTTTCGATATCTAAAAACTTGTTATCAACCCTTTTTCAGAAATTTTTCAAAAGGGAACAACTTTTCACTCTACCGCGACAGTTATGTGGAATTAGCTTCCTGGGGTTCATATTTTTACCACATGAGCACCCATAAAACTTTTGGCAATTTTTTTTTGCGGTGCCCATATCTACTAGAAGTTGTGAATTTGTTTTCAGCCTCCGGAGTGGCTTTCTTGGGCTCCGTTTTCTTTTCGCCCTGTTTTTTACTGGTTGCTCTAGGTCACCACGGGACTCTCCATGATTAGTGTCGGCTTGTGAAAACTTCTTACCATCCCTTTTCCAGAAATATTTCAGTAGAAAGGAACAACTGCGTTTTCGCTCTTAAGGGGTTCATATGGCCTTTTCGACCCTGATTAACTTTTCGGGTTCATGTTTTTACCATATAGGCACCGTGTAAAACTTTTGTCAGCTGTTTATTGATACCCCGGATCCACTGAAAATTGTGAATTTGTTTTCTGCCTCCGGAGGTGCCTTCTCGAGCTCCGTCTTTTTTTCGCCCTAATTTTTTACTAGGTTCTCTAAGTCACCACGGGACTACCTAGATTGGTTTCAGCCTCCAAAAAAAACTTGTTGTCATCCCTCTTTGGGAGAGATTTCAAAAGAAGGGAACAACTTTTAAGCTCTTTCGGGACGTTCATGTGGGCTTTTCGACCTTGATTAACTTCCCATGGTTCATATTTTTTCCATATGGGCACGCTGTAAAAATTTTGGTAACTTTTTTCCGAAACCCTAGATACTCGAAAATTGTGAATTATAGCCTTTATTTCTTGCCTTCGAAAGGGCCTACTCGGGCTCCGTCTTCTTTTCACCCTATTTTTTAGCACGTGCTCTGATCACCACATTATTCTCCACGATCGGTTTTGGTTTCTAAAAGCTTGTTATCATCCATTTCCAAAAAATATTTAAGAACAACGGCTTTTTCGCTATCCCGGGACATTCAAATGACCATTACGACCCCCTGATGTTGATTTGATTTTTGCGTCAGAGGGCCTTATCCCTTTTCGCTCAATTTTTTTACCGAGCTCTCTAGGTCACCATGGGGCTCCCCACGATCGGTTTCGGCCTCCAAAAACTTTGTTATCCTTCTTTGGAGAGGTTTCAAAAGAAGGTAACAACTGATGTTCTTATGTCCTTTTCAACCCCGAATAAGTTCCCGAGGTTCAGATCTTTTACCATACAGGCACATTGGAAAATTTTGTCATCTTTTTTTTTTAATCCCGAAAATTTTGAATTATAGCCTTTATTTTCTGCTTCTAGAGGGGTTACCTCGGGCTCCGTTTTCTTTTCGCTTTGTTTGTTTTACCATGTGCTCCGTATCACCACAAGACTCCCCATGATCAGTTTTGTCCTCTAAAAACTTGTTATCATAGCTTTTTCGCTCTCTCATGATGCCCTTTTCGACCCCAATCGGCTTTCCAGGATTCATTGTTTTACCATACAAGCACTCTTTAAACTTTTTGGCAATTATAGCCTTTGTTTTCTGCCCTCAAAGGGGAGGGTCTTACTTGAGCTCCGTCTTCTTTTCACTTTGTTTTTTTACCACATACTCACTACAAGACTTTGGACGATTGGTTTCGGCCTCTAAAAACTCGTTATCATTCCTTTTACAGAAATATTTCGGAGGAAGGGAGCCACATTCTTTTCACTCTCTCGGGATATTCTTATGGCCTTTTCGACCGTGATTAGGTTCTCGGGGCTCATATTTTTACCATTCGGGCACCCTGTAATATTTGTGACAACCTTTTTTCGGGACCCAAAACTCCCAAAAATTGTGAATTATATGCTTTGTTTTTTGTCTTCAGAGGGGCCTACCTGACTCCGTCTTCTTTTCGCCCTACTTTTTTTCCATATGCTTTGTGGCCTTTTCGACCCTGATTAGCTTTCCTGGGTTCATATTTTTACCATATGGGCATGCTGTAAAATGTTTGGCAACTTTTTTTCCTTAGACCCTGAACCCCGAAAACTGTGAGTTATGCTTTCATTTTTTTGCTTCTGGAGAGCTTTTCCGTGCTTTGTCTTGTTTTTGCCGTACTTTTTTACACGTGTAGTATGTGACACCAAGACTCCCTACACTCGAATTCAACCTCAGAAAATTGTTATCTTCTCTATTTAGAGGATTTACGAAGTAAAAACAAAAATACATAAATGATGCAAAGATCCTTTAACATGCCACAGCGACAAGCCCTAATACAAAAACACTTAAAATAAATTTTTAACATGTGCTCTGCAGTCTTTGACAATAACGTGTTGGTATAGGAAGACAATTTTACTTCCTGTCTTTAGTTTTCCCTTTTTTTCTCCTTTACCCATATGAGGATGTATGTCAATTGAGTTATTGTGTTTTATTTACTGAGTAGTATTATGTGACTGTCTTCTTAGTATGGAGTATTGTCATTACTTCAACAGGATACAGGTTTCATCATGCTCTAAGACTGGTAGCCTTGAGCTATTGGAACTTGCTAATGTAATTTCTGCAACTTACAATTCCTTATGGACATATCTTGATTTATCAGAGTGACAGTGAGTACATGGCTGGGCAGCTGTCAGCCTATGGTTATACTTTAGCTGACAATCCTGAGGAGGCAGACTTGTGGCTGATAAATACGTGAGGATTCCTTCTCATTCTTTTTCACATAGTGGTACCAGGGATCTTTTTATTGAATAATACCTGTTAATGCTGATGCAGTCATTTTGATAAATTCTATGTAATTTTGATTAATGTCAGGTGCACAGTTAAGTCACCAAGTCAATCTGCTATGGATACTCTCATTTCAAAAGGTAAAAGTGCAAATAAACCACTGGTTGTGGCAGGGTGCGTTCCACAAGGTAGTCGGAATGTAAAGGAGCTTGAAGGAGTTAGTATAGTTGGTGTTCAGCAAATTGATCGTGTTGTGGAAGTTGTGGAAGAGACCTTGAAAGGCCATGAGGTGCGACTCCTAACTAGGAAAACACTGCCTGCTCTTGACCTTCCAAAGGTAACGGTCCAATTATTTCCTGTGATTTTCTCAGCAGTGCACTGTGGCATTATTTACACCCAAAATTACAAATTGAGGTGATGGGAAATTTTATTTTGCTATCAACTAAAATGGTTTGTTACAAATTCTTGTACAGGTAAGGAAGAACAAGTTTGTTGAGATTCTTCCAATTAATGTCGGCTGTTTAGGGGCTTGTACTTATTGCAAAACAAAGCATGCACGTGGTCATCTAGGTAGCTATACAGTGGACAGCCTAGTAAGTATCTTCGACTCTTGGTGGTAGCTGCATGTTTTGAAATTATTATTTTCCTAAGACCTAACATTCTACAATGTCTCAGGTTCAGCGTGTAAAAACTGTAATAACTGAAGGAGTTAGGGAGATATGGATCAGCAGTGAAGATACTGGAGCATATGGTACTTACTGATATCTTTTTTCTTTTGATTTACGGTATAAAAGGAACAAGGATTGCTCAATTTCTTTATGAGTACAAATTTACTTAGTTCTTGACTCTGTAATTGGATGTTTAACATTGGAACTTTAACAGGACGCGACATTGGAGTTAACCTTCCAATCCTTTTGAAAGCGATTATTGCCGAGCTCCCGTCCGATGGAAGCACAATGCTTCGTGTTGGAATGACCAATCCCCCTTATATTCTCGAACATCTGAAAGAAATAGCTGAAGTATTGTGTCATCCGTGTGTATACTCTTTTCTTCATGTTCCTGTTCAATCTGGAAGCAATGCTGTCTTGACTGTATGTGTCAGAATTCTCAGCTACCTTTTCTTTATATTGCTGTTGAATTATTCCTTTTGCTGCTAGTTTATTCTATCATTTGGATGACTATAACAAGGTCTGCACTGTTTGTACACTGTTTGGCTCCTGACTTTTTGGTTCATAACACTGATTTAGGCTATGAATCGAGAATATACTGTAGAGGAATTCAGGAAAGTGGCGGATACATTGACCCAACTGGTCCCTGGGATGCAGATAGCAACTGATATTATCTGTGGTTTTCCTGGTAAAATGGGATTTCATTTATGTCATTTTCTTATAATGTTGATATCTTAGGCATGCAATTTGTCTTGTACTAGGGGAGTGCACATGTGTTTCTAGTTTTTGTGTGATAGTTTTCTATGACATAGAAAATGAGTCATTTTTTACTTGTAAATTTTTTGTTGGAATGAATGCCCTAAGTTGGTCCATTTTTTCTCTTCAGGTGAAACTGATGATGATTTTGTCCAGACTGTTGAGCTTATCAAGTATTACAAGTTTGCACAGGTTCATATTTCACAGTTCTATCCTCGACCTGGTATGTTGGTCTTGCCTTCTGTGAATCTGTGATGTGCCATATTTTACCTCTTTTTTTAGTATAAACATATGTTTAGACTCTAGATAAATATCTTAGCACCATGTGATCTTGCTTGTGCTTTGCCTTCATTAAAGCTGTCGTCGTCCAATAACCCAACTGCTCAACTATCCACCCTTTTTCCTCAAGCGAGCCAAATTCTATTACACAAGGATCTGTGCTTGTAATCTACTGGACTTAACTTTTATTGGTAAAGAAGACTAGGCTATTCTATGGTGTGTGAGATTCATGTAAATGTCTGTCTAAAAGACATTTATATAAAATGAATGCCGTGTTTATGCTGTAGAAAAAAGATTTAAAAAAAGCCTTGAATATTCCTTCCTCTATGCCGTTAAGATTGCAACATATGTAGAATGCATAGGAGGGATATAGAAAGCGGTGGGAAAATTTATGGGATGATGAGAAGGATAGAGGAGACTCCTTTCCAAATGAATTATTGTTGCAATTTTTTTCTATGTTTAACATTCCGAAGAGTTTTCTAAGTGTTTCCGAAACTTAATTTGATAATCGGACAAGTTTCCCATATGAGGAAATTTCATGTGATGTTAAATGAAGCGTCTCGGAAACTATGACTTACATACTAGCGTTTCCTAATATCCCCGAGTTGAGTATGATCCTCCCATGACTCATCTCACATGCCCATGTTACATTTATTTCGGAGCCCTACAAAAACCTAAAAAAATGGTATTTCTTTCTTTCCTGATAGTCTGCAAGCTTTATAGCCGGTTTCAACAACATAAGGGGTCTTCCCTTGATATGAAGATGGAGCCCTACAAAACCTCAAAAAATGGTATTTCTTTCTCTCCTGATAGCCTGCAAGCTTTATAGCCGATTTCAAAACATAAGGGGTCTTCCCTTGATATGAGGATCAACATGTAAAATTTTAGGTCAATATAATGTTGGGTCCCCCGAACCTCTGAAAAACTGATTTATAGCCTTCTTTTTTGCTTTTTGGAGGGCTTTTAGGGGCTCCATCTCGTTTTCTGCCCAAATTTCACTCGCTTGCTTCTAATAACCTTTGGATGACCTGCGATTGTTTTTAGCTCATAAAAACTTGTTATGCTTTTTTTCGGGACTCCAGAATCTCCGGAAATTGGGAATTATAGCCTTCATTTTCAGTTTTTGGAGGGCTGTCTCGGGCTTCGTCTTGTTTTCTCCTTGTATATTTCCCATGTGGTGGTGGTGACCCTAGGATGCCTCACAATCGATTTCGGCCTTTAAAAACTTGTTATCCCCTTCCTGTGTAGACAATTTTCGAAAAATGGCACACTAGTCTTTTGCTCTCCCAGGACTTATTTTATGACCTTTCAAACCTCGAAATGTTAATCTAGGGCCCTCTTTTGATCATAGGGGTACATTTTAAATTATTGAGTAATTTTTTTTTTGGAACCCAAAAACTGTGAATTATAGCCTCCGTTTTCGGCTTCAGACGGATCTGGTTTTCGCCTTGCTTTTTTACCACATGTAGCAGGTGACATCAAGATGCCCCATACTCAATTTCAGCCACAAAAGACATTGTTCTCTTCCCACTTTAGAGAATTTCCGAAGTAAGCACACAAATACATAAATAGTGCAAAGATCCTATTTAACATGTCAAAGTGTCGAGCCCCAACCTTAAAACACTTAAAATAACCTAAAACACTTAAAATAAATACTCTTAACATGTACTCTATGTTCGCCTCAAAAACTATTGTTTGTCAAGAATCTGGTGTGTTCTTTTAGACTTTCGCTATTCTTAGATCCTTGTTCATTAACACAATTTGTTTAGTATATTTTTGTTTTACATTGTTTTTGAAATAAATTTATTGCCTATTCGTTTCTCCATTTCCTTGTTTTTCAGAATTAGTGCGTCCTAGTTTCCAAAACGTTTCCGTTACCATACTACAGTGTTCATGAAGGGTTCCCTCATTCAGGTTTTTGGAGGATATGCATTTAGAAATCCTTAATTCTTTATTGGGGAAAGGGTGTTAGGGAGGTCTGTTGCCATGATTAAACTATTACACATCTTCTTTTATGTGGGCCTATAAAAACTCGGAAGTTGGAACCCTTAACTTACTAACTTAGCATCCTCTTGTTGAGTACCTTAATCTGGTTGCAGGCTCTTCTAGGTGCTTGATCCAGGACTCTTAGTGTCCTCAGAACTTAAGTTCTTGATTCACGTTATGTGGATAATTGAGGAAAAGAGAAAATTTCTAAGGGCAAGTTTTTGGTGTGTACTGTATAGGGTTGTGTCACTCCTTATTGTTGAGGCCCTAATGAAGAGTCATTGGTCCAAATTGTGGAGAATTATCTTAAGACCTAAACAAACAATATATTACTCCATGGTATATTCATGGGTAGCTTAGTACCATAACGAAAAATGCATCCTACCATATGGATACTGATAATCTTACTAGAGTATTTTGTGCTTGTTTCATTTCCTTTGCATGCTTTGACTTAATGTTGGATTTATTGCCGCTTTGTAGAGTATTTTAGTTAATGAAGGAATCTATATATATTGATTACTGAAAGCCAGTGTTGAATGAAATGTTCACCCATGATGACGACGAACTCATCAGATCTTGCAAATGCTATTAAGGCTGCTCCATTCCTTTTGCAAATTATATTTTTTTTTGCCTAAATTCAAGACTTGTTTTGATGTATTCTCTGTATGCTAATTATTAATTCAGGCACTCCTGCTGCAAGGATGAAGAAGATTCCCAGTTCTATAGTAAAGAAGCGAAGTCGTGAATTATCTGCTGTTTTTGAATCTTTCACTCCGTATAAAGGAATGGAGGGGCAGATTGAGAGAATATGGATAACAGATGTTGCAACGGATGGAATTCACTTGGTAAGCTGTCAAGTCTTTTGCTTTTTTTTTTTTTTAGAGCTGCCCTTGAATTTGACTAAGACTTGGGAGTCATTTGCTTCAAGTCATGTGCGTCATGTTGGCATCGAGTATGACACTACTTTACTGGCGATCCAAATGAAGGGTTTGGGATGTTTGTTATATACAATTGTTTTCTACTTGCTGATGAAGTGATGAGTTCTTGTCAAAGCATTGTTGGCCCTTTTTATTTGTTTAGAAAGGTTAGATTGTACCTTTTACCAAGAAGATAAATGTAATTGTTTCATTTCACCTCGTCTTTGCTGTTAGGTGGGACACACCAAAGGATACATACAAGTATTGGTCAATGATTCAGACAACCTGCTAGGTGCTTCGGCCACTGTAAGGATCACTTCTGTTGGAAGATGGTCAGTTTTCGGTGAAGTGATAGAGGTTTTCAGCTGCAGTGCTCGAGAAACAACTTTGAATAAGAATGAATCGAGTCACGATGGGTTCTCTTCATGTGGTGCTAGCGATGAACCTTGTGCTTGCTCCAAAGAGCCAGAATCATGCTGTAGTGCTATGCCATGTGCTGATTCTTTAAAGCCAAATGTTATTCCCGTCAATGTCAAACCAGGAGAAGAAGATCAAAATGTTGACGGACTTGAGAAGCACGTCAATGGCAAACCAGGAGAAGATCAAAATATCGACGGACTTAGGAAGCAAAACAGCCCAAGCATTCAGGGTTCCAAGAATACTGTTGTTCAACAACCTAAACTGATGGACGAGTTCACGAAGGCAAGGTCAAGCACAGCGCAATTTAATTTTGTTGACAAATCCCTGATTGCTGGTATTTTCTTAAGCTTTCTAGTTGCCATAGCTTCTCTTTCTCAACTCTGGATCAGGAAGGTGTCTAGTTAACACTGCTCTGTAGTTTTTTTTTTTTTTTTTGAGCGAACTAGAGTGGTCGTCACAAGTTAGTGACGCAAATTTTGCTACTCGGTACATTGTTTGTACTAGTTATTCATTTTGGGAGCTAATGATGTTGAACAGTTTGTGAAATTCACAGTGGAACTTTGGCCTATTTGACTGGCAGTGGCTTATTTCGTTGGCTTTGAGATTTTATTACACTATTATTTGCCAAAATTCGACTGTTATTCATTGCTTTATGACTAATTGTACAACATATAAAAGAACTGTAAATAAAAGAATCGCATACTCTTTACATTGCAAGAAAAATTAAATAAGCAAAAAACGCGATTCCCAGAAAAGTGAGATCTTCTCCTTTAAAGTTGAAGCTTAACTTTTTGGTAGATTTATAACTAGGACAATAATCTGAGCTCTTGTGCTATAGAAGCATGTCAGATTTTGCAGGCAATCGTTTGAAGAAATTAACTGGCACAGAAGGCATCTTTGACCTGAACCTTGGATGCCGCAGCATGTATAGCCCCACTAATACTGCAATCACCTGAAATGGAGTCACATACAGAAACACTGCCCATACCAGAGACAAAAAGATGAAGATAGCAGTTGCCCTTGGATCCCGCCAGCTTAGCAACGCTTGAGCTCTCTCTCCTTGAGTTGCCAGATCGCCCACCACAGCCTGAACCCTTCCTGCCACGCTCCGAAGCCGGTCATACCTCATTCTGACCACCTCGTTGGGCCGGGATGTTGGGAATGTGTCGAACTCCTCGTCAAGTTCATCGGGGTGGGAATGCTCTGCTTGTGAAACTCGAGCATCCATGTGAGGCGGGTGCCTAGGCCTAAATCGGTAGTTCCAAGTGCCAATCACGAACAGGTAAAGGAAGATGGTGGGCAGTATGAGTTCAGGGTAACAGACCAATATCAAGAATAGGATATGAACAAGACAGGTTGTTATAGGGTTTCGCCACGTGCAGACGTCGTTGAACCATCTGCAAACAGCAGTGATTCCTGACAAAACTGACATGATCCTGAAGAAGTTTGCCTTGCTTCTTCTGAGGCTGAACATATGATAGTCCACATCAAGCATGTACTCCACAACCTCTCTTCGTAAAGGCGGCTCGGCCCGGGATAACCGGGCAGACACAATCTGCATTGCCTGGTGCCTCAGCCAGTCAATATGCTTGACTGGGATCGGCTGCACATAATGCATTTTGGGCAGAAGGGGTCTTCCGTACTGTGCAACCATGTTCACCCAAGCTGTGCAGGTATACCTCATTGCCAACTGAAGCTCCCCATGTTTCTTCAACCCCCCAGGAGTCAGCACNGGTACATTGTTTGTACTAGTTATTCATTTTGGGAGCTAATGATGTTGAACAGTTTGTGAAATTCACAGTGGAACTTTGGCCTATTTGACTGGCAGTGGCTTATTTCGTTGGCTTTGAGATTTTATTACACTATTATTTGCCAAAATTCGACTGTTATTCATTGCTTTATGACTAATTGTACAACATATAAAAGAACTGTAAATAAAAGAATCGCATACTCTTTACATTGCAAGAAAAATTAAATAAGCAAAAAACGCGATTCCCAGAAAAGTGAGATCTTCTCCTTTAAAGTTGAAGCTTAACTTTTTGGTAGATTTATAACTAGGACAATAATCTGAGCTCTTGTGCTATAGAAGCATGTCAGATTTTGCAGGCAATCGTTTGAAGAAATTAACTGGCACAGAAGGCATCTTTGACCTGAACCTTGGATGCCGCAGCATGTATAGCCCCACTAATACTGCAATCACCTGAAATGGAGTCACATACAGAAACACTGCCCATACCAGAGACAAAAAGATGAAGATAGCAGTTGCCCTTGGATCCCGCCAGCTTAGCAACGCTTGAGCTCTCTCTCCTTGAGTTGCCAGATCGCCCACCACAGCCTGAACCCTTCCTGCCACGCTCCGAAGCCGGTCATACCTCATTCTGACCACCTCGTTGGGCCGGGATGTTGGGAATGTGTCGAACTCCTCGTCAAGTTCATCGGGGTGGGAATGCTCTGCTTGTGAAACTCGAGCATCCATGTGAGGCGGGTGCCTAGGCCTAAATCGGTAGTTCCAAGTGCCAATCACGAACAGGTAAAGGAAGATGGTGGGCAGTATGAGTTCAGGGTAACAGACCAATATCAAGAATAGGATATGAACAAGACAGGTTGTTATAGGGTTTCGCCACGTGCAGACGTCGTTGAACCATCTGCAAACAGCAGTGATTCCTGACAAAACTGACATGATCCTGAAGAAGTTTGCCTTGCTTCTTCTGAGGCTGAACATATGATAGTCCACATCAAGCATGTACTCCACAACCTCTCTTCGTAAAGGCGGCTCGGCCCGGGATAACCGGGCAGACACAATCTGCATTGCCTGGTGCCTCAGCCAGTCAATATGCTTGACTGGGATCGGCTGCACATAATGCATTTTGGGCAGAAGGGGTCTTCCGTACTGTGCAACCATGTTCACCCAAGCTGTGCAGGTATACCTCATTGCCAACTGAAGCTCCCCATGTTTCTTCAACCCCCCAGGAGTCAGCACTAGTAAAGGGTAATAATGTGAATAAATTCGATCTGTTTCAAGTGTCGACAACCTAATCCTAACCTTCCCTACCCTCTGATCCTTAGCATCATCCTTTCCACTCACATGGCAGTTGTCAAACACCCCAACCGTGATCACAGTGCAGGGATCAAACACCTCCCAAGTATATTGCTCGTTCCACTTCGGAGTCAGTGTGTTAAGCAATGTTCGTGTTCGAACCCATTTGCTACCATACTTAGCAACACAGTAAGGATCAGTCAACCTCCCTTCTTTCCCTTTCATAGGCAGCAAATTCTTAGCACTCAATATCCCAAGCTCAAGGACCCCTATAGGAGCCTTTCTAAGATGCTTTGACGACGGCTGCAGATCACTGCTAAAATGCGTCGACTCATCCAGCACATGGTACCCAGCTTCCAAACACAACCGCAAATGAATTTTACTAGCAAACTTCATTTTCTTCTCCTTTTCCTCGTCATCGCCATGTGAATGCTTCATAAGATTATACCACCTAGCATCAGGAAACTTGTGAGTTTCCATCCTATGTGGAAGCTCCCTTACAGGTATGATCATCCTCCCTAAGATCTCATCCCTCCCTTGCCCCACCTTATCCTCCACAGACACAACCATGAACTCATCAAACGGCTCCGAAGCCACAAACATAAGCTCATCATTCCAAACCGGGTTCATCGTCTGCATGGGGGAAGCCCTCGTCTGTCTGAGCTGATTCCCCAGCTGAACCTTAACAATGGTATTGGGCGGACGAGTCCTATCCGACGGAATCAAATCCTGTGCTTCAATGACATGAACTCTCAAATAATACAATTTAGGCGAAAAGTACACCTTCGATCTAGTATTAGCCAAATTATGATGATTAACAGAATGAGCATCAGAATGCCATGCTTCAGGAAACGCTTCATCAGCTTGTGTTCCAACCCAAACAGCCAACATTAACTCCCCTTTATGCCCTCTTTGCCCTCTCTTATCCTCCAACTTATACCACTGCGGCGCCAACGGCGAATCAGGTGGCACTCTCAATGGAACCTCAGTCAAATCAAACATAACTCTACCCACAAAATCATCCTTGCCAAAATCCTTATCTTTCACCACAACTTCAAGCAAATTCGCTTGCAGTTTATCTTTGGAAAATGCGAAAATCTGATGCCAAACAGGGTGTTGATTCTTCTCCAAATGCTTTGTAACACCTTTGTAGTTCCCTAGCTTAACTTCCACATAAGGGTCTAAACTCCCTGTAATGTCCATTACAGGAAGATCTCTTGCCTTTACAACACTCACATATAAGTACTGCATTTGCTCAACTAAATCATAAGTAGTACCTAGATTATCACCCTTCCTGTACCCCATGTGTGCCGCTACGGGCGGCCGGGTTTCCACCAAGTCGTACTCGGGCTTTTTCCCGGGTACTTGCATCATCATGGGCTGGGCCGGGCCTGATTTCATAAAATCAGCCCGAAACTCCGGTTTCGGAGGCTGTTGATTTTTAGCTGGAACTGAGTAGAAAGTTGTCACTTGAGGTTTCTTTTGATGCTTTTTTTTTAAATCATCATCATCATCATCATCATGGTAATTAGAGCTAATAATTTCCGGAGATTCTTGACCTCCAAAATCAGTCTTCTCTTCTTTATTAGGAACAGGAGAAGAGAAGTAGATGGAAGAAGGGTCATTTACAATGAACATTTTGAGTGCAATATCACCTTTGATATGTGAAAACATGCCTCTTTTATCAAGGGGATATCTTTGAGGTAAAGCTTGGGTTTCCGTTTGCGAAACGGAAACCCCTGAAATTCGGACACGGCCTAAGAAGTTCTTATGATGGCCGTGTCCGAATTTCTTATCATGATACACCGTAACCTCGATAGATTTATCGGGGAGGTGTGATGGGTCGGCAAGCTCGAAAACCAGCTTCTCGTTCCATACCGGATTTAAGTCTCTTAATTTAGTTTGGGTTCGATGTCGTTGGTCGTTAAACTCAACTTCAACGTAAGGACTAGCTGAACCTTGGCCGTCTTTCGGCATGAGGTCGGATGCATCTACCACTTCCACCACAAGCCTAGCAGCCATGAGTATGACGGTTTTAGGTAGTGATTAATATATAGGTGGTATAGGAAAGAGGTGACAGTGGTGTGGTGTGGTGTATTGTGATATTGGAGTAAAAAGACAGAAAACATCAACACATGTTGGTTAAGTGTCGTTTGGTGGAAGTGGGGGGTGTAATTGTGTATAGAGATGGTGTGTGTAGTGTTAATATTGTTGTTATGAATGTCAAAGTGTTTGATTGAGGTGGAGAAAGAAGATGGGGTTTGTCTTTGTCATTATGAAATGATTTTAATCACAAAAAATTGTTTGGTGGCAGGAAAAAAAGCAACTCCTTATGAACTAAAGTTTGAATTGATGGAAGGTGTATTTTGTGTGTGAATGTAGTGGGAGGATTGTTCATGAATCATCAAAGAAAGAGCACACATGTATTATGTATACTTCTTAGGGTAAATATATATTGGGGGAAATTATCTTATCATATATCATGTCATTTCATGAAATGTTCAAGTTACTTAACCAGTTGGCTTTGGTTACATGGTGTGATTCAGAATTAGCATATTCTGCAACTCGTTATTTTTTTTACTGTTTTTCTAATACCGAAGTCTTGTAGGGTCTACCTTTTCTAAAACAATAATCATACTGTCATATAGTATTGTTTTAGTTTTTTTTTTTCATTTACGTTAAAGGTCGGTACTTCAAATATTATCAACACTTTATAAGAAGTTGCGGATGAAAATGAAGGGGTTATTATACTTGAGTTTCTTCATGGTATTATACAAATGGATTACTAATATTATTGAGGACTCTTCAAGAAAAATTGTGTCTTGCACAATGGAATCTAACAAGTGGAGAATACATGGGTCTATGTACTTTAGAATGAGGCAAAGTTGGTTCAAAGAAGATTCAGTAAAATTTAGATGCTACAAACTATGCTATCTGTATGAATATGTCAAGTCTTTAAACCAAAAAGGTAAACAATATCATAGTTTTCTTTGCTTAATTCCTTTGCCAAAACAAGGGGGAAAAGGTGTAGAATTTTTACAATAAACAAATTAATCAACCTTTTGCTTTATCATGTGACAACTTGGATGAAGGCTCCTCTTCATACTTTTTCTCCTTTTTTACTCCAATTTTTGTTTCCCCTACCTCATTTTTATTATGAAGTAACACTTTTACAGTTTTACTTGTATAACCGAAACTTTTGAGTCATGTGTATAATGGATGTATATATTTAAGGTAGGCAACACTTATGTCTAATTAGTGACTACAAAAATAATGAAACAATACTAAAGTACATATACTAAAGTTAATGAAAAAAGAAGAGAAAAAGTTATAGTCTTTTATCCCACCTACCATATATATATAGCTTTATAGTTCTATATCAAGGCGGTATCATAGTATTGTTTATGTAGCATGACAACATATAGAGTTTTCAAAACGGAAACGTTTCAGAGACTGGGAAGTACATATTCCCGAAAATTAAGGAAACGTATAGAAAAATAAATAATTTCAAAAATAATGCAAAGAAAGACAAAAATATATTAAACATAAGCATATAATTTTATGTGTTATTACAAATAAGAAAATAAATCTTAAATAAAACATTAACTATGCTTCAATAGTAAATTTATCATTACGTAAATTGACCTTAGTGTTGAGTATAGAGAAAGCATCTAACACAACTTGTGTATATGAACAAAGATCTAACAATAGGGAAAGCCCTAAAAAAGAGAAACTCCTGATTCTCAACGAACAATATATAGTTGTCAACAAAAATACAGTACATGCATGTTAAGAGTGTTTATTTTAATTACTTTTGGGTTAGGTTTCGACACTTTGACATGTTTTATGACATCTTTGCATTGTTTATGCATTTGTGTTCGTATTTCGAAAATTCTCTAAAGATGATAGATAACAGTTTCTTCGAGGCTGAAACCTATTGTGGTATGTCTTTGCGTCACCTATTACACAGAATAAAAAAAAAAGTAGGGCAAAAACAAGACGGGGCTCAAGGAAGCCCTACGAAAGCCGAAAATGAATGTTATAATTCACACTTTTTGAGAGTTATGGGGTCCTGAAAAAAGTTGTCAAAATTTTTACAACGTGCCCTATGGTCAAAAGGGGGTCCCCGAGCAGCTTTTCAGGGGTGAAAAGGTCATAATACGAGTCCTGAGAAAACGAAAAGATTTTGCCCTTTTAAAAATTGTCTAAAGAGGGAGGATATCAAGTTTTTAAAGGTTGAAACCGACTGTGAGATGTCATAGGGTCACCAACATCGACAGGAGACATACAGGGAAAAAATTAAACAATATGAAGCCCGAGATAGCCCTCTGAAAGCCAGAAACAAAGGCTATCACAGTTTTTAGAGGTTTTGAGATCTAAAATAAATCTTGAAAATTTGACATTTTGTCCCCAAAGTCAAAATAGGGCCCTTGGACAACTTGTAAGGGTTCGAAAGGTCATAAGAAGTCCTGAATAATGAAAAAGATAAGTCTACCCTATTTCGTAAATCTTTCAAAAAGACAACTAAAGTTTTATAGGCTAAAAACAAATGTGGGTCTTCTTAAGATTATCAAAAGTTAGTGAGTGAAATTTGGGAAGAAAACGAGATGGAGCCCTAGAAGGTCCTCCATAAGTTAAAAACAAAGGCTATAAGTCATGCTTTTTGAAGAATTTGGGGTCCGAAAAAATATTGGCCTAAAAATTTATAAGTTGGTCCTCAAATCAAGCTAAGGTCCTTAGACGAAATCGGCTAAAAAGTTACTAACACGATATTGGGAGGGCACTAAATACCATTTTTATGTTTTCAGGAATATCCGAAAAAAGTGTAACTTGAGCACCAAGAGCTAGGTCATAGGAGGATCAAGAATCTAATAGTCAATTCGAAAATATTAGGAAACAGTTGTATGTATGTCACAAAGTTTACGAAACTCTTCATTTAACATCATATGGAGTTTCCTCCGATAAAAAACGTTTTCAATTTTTAAATTAAGTTTCTGAAACGTTTTCGAAAAGTTTCTAAAGTGTTTCCCAGTGAATGAATTTTCGAAACATTGAAATCATAAATTTTACTGCGCAGAAGTTTCCTTGCAATATAGGGTATCATTCGTCAAACCTTTTGATATCCAAAAGAATAAGATTATAGGCCCCCTTTTGGTACGATATAAAGGATGCTTCATATGGTTTTGCTTTACTTAAGGTGAAGGTAACTTCTCCACACATTTCCAAGTAAATCATAGGCAACTCCTTGTCTTTGAAAATACATTCTCCTAAATTTATGATGATGTGTCAAACAATAGTCACTCCTACGAATTATGTTATTGATAAACTTTGTAGACCGTTAGGCAATTTTGGGCCCTAGTAATCTCAAGTGATCCCTTTCTTGAATTAATCCATTATATATTAATTTTCCCTACAATTTCCCCCCCCCCTACATTGTGCCGCTATCGTATCCTAATCCTAATCCTAATCCTAATCCTATCACCGTCATTAATTATATCTATTATCTAACACCATATAGTGATGTTACTAGTGTGTAGGTCCTACGCCATGTGCCAGAGTCGCGAGGAGAAGACGGTGGAAAAGAACAAAAGGAATATGGCAGTTCATGCGGAAGGGAGGAGAGGGAAAGGTAAGAAAGGGAGAAAGAGGTGAGAGAGCAAAAAGATCGGGGAAAGAGGGGAATGAAACGAAAAAGGAGCTAGGGGGAAGGAGGAACTGCGGAGGCACGAGTAAAATAGAACGGAGGGAAGGAGTCAACCGAGGAAACGACAAGTGGAGAGGAAAAAAAGGAAGGAAAAGAAGATGACACACGGAGGTTGTGGGAGGGTAAACACAAGTGACGCGATCGACCCCATAGGAAGGTAAAAAGCAAGCGAGAGAGAGAAGAGAAATGCGGAGGAAGAAGGAGAGGAGCATAATGGTGAAATAGAACATTCATAAGAAGGGTAGGAAGGAAAAGAAGATACTACGAAAGTGAATGAGAGGTAATGGAGGAAGCGGGCAAAAACAAACGGATAGCTCCGGGAAGCGTCAATACGAAATAAGAATGAACAGGAAAGGTGAATGCCTACGAATTTAAAAAGTGCTGATCTTAGGAACAAGTGCATCCGTGCCTACGAATAAGGTTTAGCATCACATTTGACAAAAATGCATTCGAGATTTCTGCTATACTTTCAAGTTATGCTATAAAAAGAGCTACTCCATAATTTTATTAAATAAAATCCGCTTCTATTTAGTTATTTATTCCTCCCGTCAAAAAAAATAGTTATTACATAGTTTTGATATATTTACATTTATTTATAACCATAAGAAAAAAAATATATATTCATATTTTTTAATTCATTTCAAGAATTTTTTTAAATAACTATGCACACCCACATTATAGACTATAAAACATTGAAACTTTAAGAACTTGGACACTTGAAAACGTCGCTTATGAAACTCTTCGGAAACAAATCTGAAACTTCATTAAAAAGGGGAACGTTTCTCATTAGGGGATACTTCATGCAATTTTAAATAAGAGTTTCGAAAACTTTACGACTTACAACAAACGTTTTCTAATGTCGTTCATGGGCTGAGTACCTAACATATGATCTCTCCCATGACACAGGTCACGTACGTGCTCCATTTGCATTTTTCGAGGGTCTTCTAGGTGTCCATTCTCGATAATAACCTTGAGAGGACCCTCGATCAATTTTAGCCTTTTGTCTATAAAGATTTCTTAAAAAGGGCACACTTGTCATTTTTGTTATCCCGGGAACTTCTTATAACATTTTGAACCCTTACATTTGCCCAAGGGCCCTCTTTTGAACCCCTAGGACACCATACAAATTAGTGGCAACCTTTTTGGGACTATAAAATTTTCGAAAATTGTGAATTATAATCTTCGTTACGGTTTCTAGAGTGCTATCCCGATTATGACTTGTTTTCGCCCTGTCTTATTTAAGTAATATCGACTTTCCTTTTAAGCACACGATTTACTAAAGAGTTTGGTATCTAATTTACTTTGTCTTAGCTTAAGCTCCCATGTGTATTATATCTTTTTTCTTTTCTTTTTTTATTTATTTAAGGTATTCCATGTGTATTAGTTATACATTTATTTAATATTTGACCCGTCTAAAATACTCCAATCTATTTAGTGAAATGGGTTAATTTAGTCACAATGGGTAAGAAAATGGATACCCAGCCACATGAATGGTACGATCAAGAAAAGGATTATATTAAGGAATATGCTAAAAACATCAAGAGAATTAAAGGGAGTTTGTTTTCATTGTATATATACTCAATTAAAATAAATGAGGGTGGTCCAGAAATCTTCTAGGATATGCATGTGGCACTCCAGATTAGTCTACATCATAAGGCTTTATTTCAAGAATGAATTCAAGAAACTAATTTTGGATCTTCTTTGGAATATTATCAATTTAATTGGAACCATCCATTTTCCAAATTGGAGCTTGAAATAATTGAAATATAACCATTATTATCTTTTATTCTAGCATATACAATGGCAAATGTTAAATGATATGGTAACAAGATCAATTTGAGCTTAAAATCCATCGTCAAATATACCTTCAATTCAACATCAGTCCAATATACAGCCGCTAACCCAATTCCCCCTTAAATCTTCAAATACCCCAAAGATGATGCTTCTAGGCTCGAAATCGATTAATGTCATTGGGTGAAACCGATCATGTGATACCAATTGAGTTATGCATGCATCCTTTATAGATTTTACCCATTAGTAGTGTTGTGTGATTATTATAGAACATAAGAACTTCCTTTATTTTATTTTTTTCAAAATACGATATATAATTTTGGCACGATTTATTATAATTATGTGAATTATGTGTAGGCTAGTGATCAAAGAGACCAGGAGAAATGGTTTGCTCAGCTTCCATGAGGTCTGTTACTGACCAGTGACCACAAGTACTGTCTCACCTTTACTAAACCTCAATAGTGTATGATTGTAATAGTACAATATAATAAACGTATTCTGTATTGAATTTTTAATCAATTACTATTATACTCCTTTTATATATGTTTAATACTAATATGGTGGTCCTTTGCTTCCACTAGGAAGATAATACTTTTAAAATTACAAAATTTTCGTCCTATTTCTTACCGCATTTATAAATACATAAATATTTTTGTAAGGGTATTTATTTGGACTATTAGTTAACAAAGTTTTCCTATTTATTTACCCAAAAATTATTTGGTAAAGTCTCATTATTAGCGCTGTAATTGGGATTATATATAACGGAGTACTTGCATTGATCATGCAAGATGAGGATGTAGTTACTACAAGTAGTTTATTCTAAATCTTGTCAATATTTGCAAATGGGACACAACACACGAGCATATATGCAAGAACTACTACAGCCTGGCAATAGAACTGTTGTTCCGAATAAGTTCGTCCGACTAGAACTCGGGGACTTAAGAAGTGTTAATTATTACTTAACATAATTTTTCCAGACGAATTGCGCGAACTTTTACGTTTCACAATAAATTCACATTTTTAATCGAATGCATTTGTAATTTGACATACATATGTTACACTAAATTAGGGATGCATGATTAAAGATTTTCTAAAAATATCTCTACAATTTTCATTTCTCCTTATAGTTTATTTAATTTGATAAGATTATATTTTATATACCATGATATAGTTTGATAGATGAGAGAAAATAATAAGAAAGTAAATGTAAGTGAAAAAACAAAGATTCACTGAAAGGAAGCGAAGATCCTTGCGTAACCGATGCCAATGCCATGGTCTGCGCTGATATTCCCTTTATGCTTTAATAATAATAATACGAGTAATACATTTGTGTACCCTATATAATATACTAAAATAAAAGAATTGAATATACCTGTATTTAAAATGTTTGGAGTTTGATGTAGATCTGACTCCTGCGTCAAAGATGGATGTTTGTTGACGATCACATTTAATTTATATCTCATATTTAGTAAAAAAAAAAATTAGTGTGTGTTGCGTTGTATTTAGTTTTAGTGAGCAACGTACTCATAAAGTCATATATCTTGGCTAAATTGTCAATTTTAGGTAACAATTGTTCAAGATGAAAGTCGTGCTCACCATATTTAGCTTTGAATTGAAATTAAGTAGTCTGATTTGATTGTTAATAAATTATGTACAAGTACAATTTTTTTTAGGAGCCAAAGGACGAGTTTAAAATCTATCGATTACAAAATCTCTTAAAATCGGAGGAAAGTTTTACCATTTGAGTTTCTCCCTAACCTCACTTTCTGTATAGACTATATAGTACAATATATAGTTAATTAATTACCTAGGTTGCTAGGTTTATGGTCAATTAAGTGATACGTTTCTTGACAACCTTTGAGTACCAAGCTAGGCACTTAAACTAAGGAGTATCATAAAAAGGTTGGTTTGAATGTAAACAGTACATGTAATTTTTGTGGGATTACTTTAGTCGAAACTTACAACTCATATCACTATGAGCTATGTTCAAATCTAATAATAAGCCACCCATACATACTTCCTCTGTTCTAATATATTGCACATTTTTCACTTCACTTTTTATAATGCATAAAGTAAACTATGAAATCTCGAATTTCGCTATGGTAAACTTTAAAGTTGAATATAGTAAAGTACACATCGAGATGAATCCAAACAGATTTCATATGATAATGTTTTTTCCTCGTGTAATGAACAAAAGCTAATCATATAGAGATGATTTGAATAGTGTTAAAATAATAGCTATTACAATATATTGGAGCGGAGAACGTATAAGTTTTAGAGTTAGTTAATTAGGAAAATCAAATTTAAAAAGTTAATGAATTTCAAATCGATCAAATCATCCTCATTCATATCATCCAGTGATCTATTTTTGTCTCAATATTAATAATTTCAAGGGTAGAAAGTGTTGCACATCAACAATAAAGTCTATTACATAATGTTTTTATATTTACTTGGATGTAATATAAAGCCATAAAGGTACACAGCCATTTTAGTAGTGAAAACCAACCTTACTAGTAAGATGGTCCAAAATACAGTATATTTGTTAAGATGATACAAAATAACATAAGTACATAGCATGCAAACATGATCTTCAACATCACTTCAATTCATTCAATTCAATCTACACATATTACACTAATTTTAAAATTGGCAGAAAATAAAAAAAATAAAAAAAGGAGAGAAGAGTGGAATGTGTGCATGGAACTGCTTTTAATGACAGCTTTTGGATGTAAACAATACTCACTTGTAGAGAGCAAAATCAGAGGATGTAAACTAAGAATTTAATGGCCGACTAACAATAAGCATATTACAAAATAGAAGTGAGAGTTCCACTCTTAGTTTTCTTGTTCATTTTTGGATCTTATGATTGATTGATTATCATTCATTAATGTAATTGGGTGAATTATTATGTCCAATGTTGGAAAGTTGGTTTATTTTTACATCAAAATTATTCTACATGAATTAGTTCATAAGTATTGTGAGGGTCGGGAACCGAGGCTGAGATTTGCTTTGGTCTTATTGTGACCAGTCTATATTATACTTTTTTTCATATTATATTTAGTAAGCGACTTTAAAGTTTCTTACTATGATAAGCTAAAAATAAAAATACTATACTAAAGAGTTTTTCTTGAAAATTGGTTGTAATTAACCACCATAAAGTGCGTTAACCGTACTTCAAAGGTTTTTTCTTTTGTTACTCCACAGCTGAGAAATTAAGGTTAAAGGTATAAACAAATTTAAAGTGTCTAAAAGGTAATTATTCATTGACAACTTTTTCTCCTCAAAAAAAAAGAAGGCAAATAGAAAAAAGGAATTCATCCCTAATTGTTCCACATGCAATTTGGGAGCATCAAGCCCTACTATAGTTTGTGCTGGACCCATTGACAACTATGAAATAGTACAAGTTAGGCAAACCATTTAGTACAAAAGGGGAATGACATCAACTGAGGCCCACATTTCACTTGCCCACATCTACAGTAGCTCTTTGGGCCCTATGGCCTATATTTTACTACCATTTTGTAAAATCGAGATTAAACTTTTTAAGGAAATACTCCAAAGTCTCCATCCAACTCTTAATTGGATCGAATCTCGTTTACATCATTTTTTGTGGGACTCTTGATCTTCACACATTAAACAATGATTTACAAGTTTTCGAGTTTGGCTAATGGATAACACCTTAAAGATTCATTGCCTGGCCTAGGTGTTGTTAGGATGATTAAGAATACGATTTGTGAAATCCGGCTCAGCAGTTGAAATCAGAATCTTGCCTGGGCATTTGTAGATACATTATTAGAATGAAAATCTGAGGAATGAGCTAACAAATTTAATACTCTGAATTTCTGAAACATAAATTATTTTCTTTGTAGAAACTTGATTAGCAAAGACTAGTAAGTAAGAGTCAATTGACCACCACAGCTTCCAGCAAACTAGTAGTCCTGTACACACTAATGTTGTCACAAACATTCAAACATATTGCAGTACTATGGTTAAGTCAACTTCAATACCGTGACTCCACCGCCTTTGAGAATCAACTACGGAGTACATAATCAAATGATGCCTTCTGATCTGAAACAGGTATAAGGGCTGAAATGGTGAAGACCCAGTTTGTACTAATCCAAGTTATAGCCATCGCAGACTTCTGTACCGATTATACTCCACTTATGTACATTGCATTAACTAAGACTGTTTAGATCAGATGAATATAGTTTCGGACCTTAATCTAGTCCAAGAGGCCATTTGCCTATAATTAATTTGAGAAGCAGGCAAAGCTACCTGTTAACCACGGGCTTTTCTCTGCCTCAAACAATCCATTCCTCAATGGAATCATATGCTCTGCATTGCTAACTGCATCCCTGTTTCCTTGAACTCCATATGTGGTGTGCTACCATTTGGAAAAGAGGTAGTCTCATGTTAGCATAAGCAGAGAGTTCAGTCCCTGAGAGCCTTGAAGAAAATGGACTGCCCCGGGAAGGCTGCAAGAATGGAGCCTGGGATTTGGGAAGCACAGTACGCTATGCGGGTTGTGGAGTTGTGACAGGACACTAGGAGGGTAGAAGTGTGGGTGCAAATTGTTAACTTACCGATATAAAGTCCGAAGGTAACCACCATCGTGTACTTGTTCAGCTGTAGAAGCAGCGACAAGAAAGGCCGTGGTTGCACATGACCAAAACCTTGAATTGAACTAAGATCACCAAAATGAAGACCTTCTTGTATCTATAACGATTGATACGTTTCCTCCATAACATGTCGCTGTGTCAGCTGAAGAACCTTTTCTCTGCAGCTGTCGTTATCAGTGTGCTGATAAATGTGAGTGTCCTCATTCATAGGATTGTCATTTAGTTAAAACTTGGTCAACCGGTCTGTTGTGATTTTCGTTGTTTTCACTTTGGCAATTCGGTCAAGTGTAAATCTTCTAGCTGATTTGAGGTGGCATTCTAGATGTCTCATCATTAGGGAGCTCTGAATCCATTGTGGCGGCAACATTGAGGTCAATCCAATCTCTTTCTGGATTCTGAAAGCAGCAGGGCGAAAAGCACTAGCAGTGCCAGATCCTTCCACCCGAGCTCCCCAATCAAACTGCAATGGTTTCTTCGGTAAGCCCATCGGAACCCCAAATTTGGCTACCACAGATATGGGTCGAACATTGAAGAAGCACCAACAGAGAAACCTGATTCATGAGGCACTCGATTGCATCCCCTCCATTTCCCTCGGTACCTTCTTTCAGATCAAATTTACTGTGACGTGAAAGTCGCATGCTAGCAGCTATAGAATCTGATTTGTAGTTGCAGATGATTCTTGCATTTGATAAGTAACTTTTGATTCATCTGACTGAGATACACATGCCATCTTGTCAATCAAGTATTCATTGGAGGACTTTGACGGTACTGGATCAGTCGAATCAACTGAACTTAGCTGAACCACTTCACCACTTTCTTAGACGAAGAGGAATCATTTTGTTGAGTAGCTTATTGTTGTTGGACATCTTGGTGATTCGATTTTCACGACCAACTTCTGCCATCACCGAAGAATTTTGATCTTTCTCTTCCCATTATGAACCTGTCCAGTGTCTAGCTATCGTTACTCCTGTTAGAAGTCTGCTGTGCAGAGTGAACCCTTTCAATGAAACAGTAGAGTCTTCGTTGCCCCTAAGGTTGCGCAGGTTGTTGTTTTATTTCACTAATCAGGAACCAAACTCATGACTAACATGATCACGGAAGACAACATTACCATCAACTTCATTTTTCGCCATACTAAAATTCTAAGCTTCAAAACTTCTAACCCACTTAGCCACCTGAAAAGACTGATCCGCGGAACTTTCACACCTACAACACACACTAGTAAGATAACTTAATAGTTTGACATCGCCAATGCATAAATGATGCTCAATAGAAGCTAAATCCAACTAATTAACATTTTTACTATCACCATCACAAACTACAAAATAATGCACACACTTAACATGAAACTTAGATATTATCCATCACATCAAACATATAGACAACCTATCAATCAATGTTTCTTCAAAACCCTTAGTAAAATGAAAGACAAACAATCTTATCAGCAAGGATGCTTGAAAGATGAATCAATCTAAAAGGCCAAGACAATTTAAAACCTTACTAGAGACTAAGCATACAGGATTCATAGAGGCTAGCACACTATAACTTCTCCTATGAACGACAAATGTAATGCCCGTTTACATCCTCAAATCTCTTCTCAAAATACGTGCCGAAACTAACACTAGTCCTACAAGTTCTCTACACAGGCACAGATCCTAAGACTAGCAGAGATGCTGTCAGACACAGATCCTCAACATCAAAAACCAAGCATTTTTTTTTAAAGTTTATACCTTTGAGAAAGAACAACTTCAAAGTTCAACCCATAAGCTAGCAAACCTCAAAAACCAAAACAAACATGGGTTTGACTAACATTCCTAAATCTTTCCATACAAGAGAGAATGAAAAACTAATAGCCAAAACAGTACTTCGAAACCCACGTAATGAAATTTCTACATTACCCTTTTTATTTTTAATCAAAAAGATATACATGAGAAAGAAGAATCCAAACAAATGTTCAATCACAAAAACCCCAATTAACATTTAGCTGCACTTCTACACAAATCCCAAAAATCCTTTCTTTTTTTTTTTTTTTTTTTTTTTAACATGTATTGTAACAAAACAAAAATTTTATTAAATTAAAAAAACCCAAGAAAAAAGAATGATAAGAATTAATACCTTAAGTTTAGAAGAACAGAATCATCAATGTTTGTTCAGGTGCCCAAGAAAAGAAGCAAAGCAAGTAAAAAAAAAAAAAAAAAAGTGATGTTTAAGTTGAAACAAAGAAAGAAAAGAGAGTAAAAAGGAGGGTAAAGGTTATAAAAAGTTAAGGCACGAAACAGATAAAAGAGGAGGTGAAAATCTTCTTTTTCATTTACTTTCAAAATGTTCATTTATGTTTTATTAAATAAAATTTAAAAGAAAAAAAAATCACTCTAAAAAAATGCATTTCAAAACAAAGAAAGCAAGCTTAAAGTAAAAAAAAATTCTCATCCTTAAGTAATCACATCAGTTTGGTCTTTCTTTATTTCCACTATGGAGACAATCTGACCTACAGTGAGTGACCCCTTCCCTCCCCTGGGAGGGACCTCTGCAAATATCAGAAATATGTGTTTGGAAATTTTTATTTTTTTTTTTTAATTTTTAATTTTGTTTGTTGTGTGTAATTAGTTTTGAGGAGACAAAGTTTAAGGAGAAACAAACAAAGTTTGAGGAATATGATAGAGTATGTATATCTACTCTATGTATTCCTTTGTCCATGTTGTTTGTGGGCCGTGGTTGTGTGCCAAATTAATGTATAACGCCTACGAAGTAGTAAAAGTGATTAGTATGGCCTCTTGTCGTCCTTGACAGATTAATATAACAAAAATTGTTAAATGGTGTAATATATAGATAAATGACA
>PYUH01000044.1:6248439-6275568 GCA_016808085.1 Suaeda aralocaspica | reverse complement strand
TAAGGAGAGGATTTTTGGATTGTGTGTAGAAGAGCAGCAAAGTGAAGGGGGTAGGGGTGTGAGGAACATTGGTGGGAGTTTTTCTTTCGTCACATGTTATATCTGTTTTGATTAAATAAAAAGGTTAGTAGAAAATTCATACGGGTGGTTCGAAGTACGGTTTTTGGCTATTAGTTTTTTCATTCTCTCTGTAAGGAAGATTTAGGAATGTTAGTCAAACCCATGTTTGTTGGGGTTTGTAGGGCAGCATGGTTGAACTTTGAAGTTGTTCTTCTCAAAGGTAAACTTTAAAAAAAATGGCTTGTATTGATGTGTGAGGAGATGCTGTTGAATCACCTGCAGCGGAGCGTGCCTGTAGAGGACCTTGTAGGACAGTGTTAGTTCGGCACGTGATTTTGAGTAAGAGATTTGAGATTGTAACGGGCATTACATTTGTCGTTCATAGGAGAAGTTATAGAGTGCTTGCAGCCTGATATAGTATGCAGTCTCTAGTAAGGTTAACTGTCTTGGCCTTTAGATTGCATCTTTCAGCAGCATTGCTGAAAGATAGTTTGCTTCATTTACTAAGGGTTTGAAAGAACATGATGGATAGGGTTGCATATGTTTGATGTGATGGATAATAGATCTAAGTTCGTTTCATTTGTGAAGTATGGTCAGTTGTGAGGGTGAATGTAAAATGTATAGGTTGGATAGTTCATTGGGGCAAGAGATGGCGAATGTCAAACTATAAAGTTATCTTACTAGTGTGTGTTGTAGGTGTGAAATTCCGCGGATCAGTCTTCAGGTGGCTAAGTGGGTTAGAAGTTTGAAGTGAGAAGTAGGGGAAAAAATGAAGTTGATGGTAATGGTTCTTCTCGTGATCATGTTAGTCATGAAGTTGCTTCCTCGATTAGTGAAAATAAAACCAACCTGGCAACTTAGGGGCAACGAAGACTCTACGTTTCTCTATGAAAGGGTTCACTCTGCACAGCAGACTTCTAACAGGAGTAACGATAGCTTAGACACTGGACAGGTTCATAATGGGAAGAGGAAAGATCAAAATTCTTCGGTGATGGCAGAAGTTGGTCGTGAAAATCGAATCACCAAGATTCCAACAACAATAAGCTACTCAACTGATTCATCTTCGTCTAAGAAAGTGGTGAAGTGGTTCAGCTAAGTTCAGTTGATTCGACTGATCCGTACCGTCACAGTCCTCCAATGAATCTTGATTGACAAGATGTCATGTGTATCTCAGTCAGATGAATCAAAGTTACTTATCAAATGCAAGAATCATCTGCAACTACAAAATCAGATTTATAGCTGCTAGCATCGACTTTCACGTCACAGTATGATCTGAATGAGGGTACCGAGGAAATGGAGGGGAATGCAATCGAGTGCCTCATGAATCAGGTTTCTCTGTTGGTGCTCTTCAATGTATCAGAACCCATATCTGTGGTAGCCAAATGGGGGTCCGAGGCTTAGCACGAAGAAACCATTGCAGTTGTTGGGGAGCTCGGGTGGAAGAGATCTGGCACGGCTAGTGCTTTTTCGCCCTGCTGCGTTTCAAAGAAGCCAATACGAATCTAGGATCTGCACAACTCCAGGGCGGAAGCGACACATGAGTCTCAGAACCCCCTACGAACACTGCGGGGGATCGGGAACAGATCTATGTGATAGGCCCCCCTTGCAATCACCGAAAATGGCACGGGTCTACGGAACGGCACAAGAGCGTAAACAATAACAATCTAAAACCAGACCCGGTGCACGCAGTGTTAACTGACAAGACTAGCCGATGAATGACAGGGTAACACATCAGATCTCCGAGCAAACACGAAGCAACAAGCCTTGAAAGCGGCAGAAACAGTGTCGCGTCGCTGACACACGACACGGTTACGAGGAGCCAACGTCTAATCACTCCCGCTTAGACGAGAACAAAGCGATGAATGGGGCGGGCAAGTATGCAACATTTAGTGCCATGAAAAGGTGAGCTTTGGGCCATGGGCAAAAAGATAGGCATTACTATTGTGAGCTGTAGAAGAAAGAGAAAGGAAGGGAGGGGGGGGAAAGGAGGTGGAATGGATACTACGAAAGTAACAATTGGTAAAAAACAACAGTCTACCCTCGGATAATATGGGGACAGAGGTATGCTATAATAAAAAAGGTTTAGATGCGAGCGGGGGAGGCACAAAAAATCCCAGGAGAAGGCGGGAAGGCCTATCCCCGGGCATGTCGCATTGTCTTCAAGGCGCTCGAGGGACTACGCATGAACTCGCAGTAGCGTCATTAAAATAGAACAAGACCGATGCGGACAGCATAGAGAGTGAGCAGCCCCCACAGTATGCGAGTTCCAAAGGAAACATGTATGAAGTCAGCACTGACAGCACATATGTACTCAATTGAGGATAGGGAGGGGAGGCACGAGAAAAGCCCATTGCACAGGAGCTGCGGGCCTGCTTCTCAAATGAAACTGATGGCAAATGGCCGCGTGGGGGACTTATTAAGGTCGCCAACTTAGATTCATCTAGCTCAACCGTCTTAGTTAATGCAAGGTACATAAGGAGGAGAAGCGGTGTTAAAACACGAAAGTCGAAGAAGAGGTCACAGAAGAACTTAGGGAGGGCCGGGGGGGGGGGGGGGATTTACAACTTGGTCGGCACCATTTTCAGCCCTTAACCTGGTGCAGAGCAGAAGCGCATCAGTAGTTAGGGAGCTCCGTAGGTGAGTGCGCTAAGCGGTGGAGTACGGCGATGGAAGTTGACTGTACAGGTACGGCATATGTTCAATGTGTTGGGACAAAGGAGTGGGGCGCGGGACAAGCGAAGATGATGCTGGAAGCCTTGGGGGTCTTGGGACTCGGATTAACGGTCGACGAGTCTTTGCGAATCATTTTTTTTTTTTTTTTTTTTTTACATGTATTGTAACAAAACAAAAATTTTATTAAATTAAAAAAAAACCCAGAAAAAAGAAATGATAAGAATTAATACCTTAAGTTTAGAAGAACAGAATCATCAATGGTTGTTCAGGTGCCCAGAAAAAGAAGCAAAGCAAGTAAAAAAAAAAAAAAAAAGTGATGTTTAAGTTGAGACAAGAGAAAGAATTGAAGAGAGAAAAAGGGATGATGAGGTTAATAAAAGTTAAGGCACTAAACAGATAAAAAGAGAGGTGAAAATCTTTCTTTTCATTTACTTTCAAAATGTTTCATTTATGTTTTATTAAATAAAAATTTAAAAAGAAAAAAAAATCACTCTGAAAAAAATGCAATGTTCAAAACAAAAGAAAGCAAGCTTAAAAGTAAAAAAAAATTCTCATCCTTAAGTAATCACATCAGTTGGTCTTTCTTTATTTCCACTTATGGAGACAATGCTGACCCAGTGAGTGACCCCTTCCCTCCCCTGGGAGGGACCTCTGCAAATATCAGAAATATGTGTTTGGAAATTTTTTTATTTTTTATTTTTTAATTTTTAATTTTTGTTTGTTTTTGTAATTAGTTTTGAGGAGAAAAGTTTAAGGAGAAACAAACAAAAGTTGAGGAAATATGATAGGAGTATGTATATCTACTCTTATGTATTCCCTTTGTCCATGTATGTTTGTGGGCCGTGGGTTGTGTGCACAAATTAATGTATAACGACTACGAAGTAGTAAAAGTGATTAGTATGGCCTCTTGTCGTCCTGACAGATTAAATATAACAGAAAATTGTTAAATATGAGTAATAGAATAGAGAAATGATATTGGGACAAATTAAAAAGAAAATGAGGCAAAGAATTAGGGGTAGAGGGAGGTTGTGAATTACCAAAACTTGGTTAGGATGAGATAAATTTAACAGGAAAATCATTTATATGTATCATCAAAGACTTAACAAGTCGAGCTGGGTTATGCCAAGTTCAATAATAGCTTGATAATGACCTGGTCAACATTTAGTGAAAGCTCCACTTTGAACCCAGCTCAATTCATCAAGTTTGGAGCTAGATTCAAATTTGAATAAATTTAAACAAAGATGAGCAAGTCTAATAAGAGTTTAGCTTGTTTGACTCCTTTAAGCACCCTATATAAAGTATACAGCTATGTAGCATGGGTACTTCTAATGGGTAGCCGTTCCCGAACCCGATTCGTCCCCGTTTTGGGGACGAACCCGATTATTCATGTTATAATTTACCGTACCCATTAACAATATTTTTTAGAGTAGCCGTTTTCTATCCCCGTATCCGTATTCGTTTTCGACCCCGCTCCCGACTCCGTACAACCTAGGTATACAGAGTAATTGAGTATTAAATATGGAGTTAATTGTATTTTGTTTGCAGTAAATAAAAAAATCAACAAGTATAGGTATAGGTATAGGTGTAGCTAGCTGGTAGGAGTGAAAGAGAGGGGGGAAGTGAGGAATGGGGCCCAATTAGGTGACAGAAGCGCCCTCCATCTCTGACGGAGGTAGGGGGGAAAACAGTGGGGTCCAAGAGAGTGGTATGGGAAGTGGGACCCACAATGGTTTTTTTTGGGGGAGAGGTCATTCCCCAGCCCCTTGTCCGTACTTCTGCCGACAGTGACATCTTTTCAATCTTCCCCTTCCCTCTATAGTGGTGACTTCTCCTGGGACCCATCATTCCTTTCATTCTCTTGTTTTTTCTCTTCCTATTTGTTTTGTCCATTTACTCATTTGAAACTCTTCTTGCCTAAACATTACACCGGTAACACAAGCTTAATATAATGTGGTTTCGGTTTGGTTAACCTAGTTAATTAATTTATTAACGTATGTTCTATTAGACTGAAATTTAGTTGAACTGAATTGAAATGAGTTGAATTGAATTGTAACGAAGTAGTATTTATAATAAAGATGAATTGAACTGAATTGGATGGAGTTGAACTGGACTGAATTGAAATGCCAAAAACTTCAGTCCAATAGAACAGGTCCTAAGTACTAAGAAGTACATAAAATATATATATATATATATATATATACGCGTAGAAGTTTAATTGGTATAACTAAAACTTTTGACAATGAGGTGATATATCTCTTAAATTATACGGGACACATATATATATATTAAGCGATTTAACTTTCTTAATATATATTGATATGAGATTGGTAATGAATCATCAATTTTTTTTTTTCAAATTTCTCTATCCTTTGCCGGTCATTATCTATATCTCTTTGATTTGTTGAGCTTCAATAAAAACAAAGTAGAACAAAAGAATAAATCCAAATCTTATGCCCTTTATCTTTGCGTCAAAAAAAGGAAGATTAGCACATATGTGACATCCAATACAAGAATTGTTTGGAAGACTAAGGTTCAAAAGAAAACCCTAATTTATAGCTTTGATTAGGTAATGCATACTTCACAAGAAATAGTTTTGAAAATATTGATCTTTGTTATTTTGTCACCTCACTAGTTAAAACTTAAACCATACTATTATTATTTTTATTTTTTAATGTGTTAGAAAAGAAAAAAATAATAAGAATCCAAAATGGTCAATAGGAAATTATGAATAGGTGTAAAATGTAAATGTGTAATTGTCTAAACTTTTTCAATATCTCATCTTAGAAAGTGAGGTTTCTCTACAATGGGGCTTTTTGGTTTTTTGGAAGTACATGGGAAAATGGTAGGATAATGTGACATTGGCTTTTTTATCTTTTGCTTTCACTATTGTAATGTCCCACTTCTATCTTTTCTGTTTTTGAGTTTCCGTAAGACCTTAAGTCCTTCCATTTGCTTTGAACATCGAGTTGTATACTGTATAGATGTGGATGTATGAAATTATGAATAATAATTCCAATGTTGAAATTCAATTGGCTGAAACCACTATAAAATTAATATCACCTATCAATATAGAGATTTGTCACGTCAACATAGAGCAATTTTATGGATGAAACAACTTTAGTTTATATTTTTCTTGGATGAAACCACTTGTCACGTGCTGACTAATTCCCCTTAGTCTTTTGCCACGCTGCCCACTAACTTCCCCCTTGGATGCTAGTCAAGGCTAACCCTTCCTTAGTATATAGCTAAGTATTGCAACGAAAGCTTGAACAAAAGAATAAGAAAAGCACAAGTTTATGAGTATGAGTTTTATTACTTTGAGAGAAAACTGAATACAATACTGATATTACTCTTTCTATCTCTCTCAGTCTCTGTGGGTTGGTTTATTTACAACTGAACAACTCAGGTATTTATATACATCTTCCTCCCCTATTCTAATTAGGATATTCTAGCCTTTCCTATTACACCTAGGACTACTCACTTCCCTACTGCACATAGAACATCCTACATTCCTAGTGACTTTAGGATATCCAATATTCCTAGTGTATCTAGGATAAGTGAGAATTCCCCAGAATACCCTCCAATGTTCCAGACCCTTCCGGAATATGCTAAACTACTCTAGACCTTACAATGAGGTTCTAGAGCCTTCCATACTCTTCCAAGCGTAGTAGACAACCTCTTCACCATGTACGAACCTCGTTTCACCAACATAGCACGGCCATCCCAAAAGTAGTGCTCATCTTCAGATCCAGTATCATGGTACAGCATTACTACATTCTGCAGTCTGTCTACTATAGGGAGTTGAGTGTTGTTTGCACAACACTTGGGCGGCTCCCCATGGGATCCTTATGCCCTCATTCCTAGATCAAAGGTGGGTCACTGGTCCACTCGTGACATGCTCCCCCACCAAATCCCTTGACGACCCCGTCAAGGCTGAGAGTCAAATGCCTCGATCTGATCCCGGAATTGCCACAGGTCATCTTCTTTCTCCCATGTTGCCTCACTCTCTGGGAGTCCTTTCCAATGAACATAGTATTCCTTGTACCTTGGAACGCCCCTGCGACGGACCACCCTTGTCGCTTCAATTGAGTCGATGTCCCTATCAAACGATGTCACTACAGCCGTAGGAGCTCGTTGTGACTCGCCCCTCATTGGATCCTCCATGTCTTCATGGTAGGGCTTTAACATACTTACATGGAACACCGGATGTATTTTCAACTTGTCTGGTAAGTCCACTTTGTAGGATACCCTTCCTACCTTTCCCAGGATTTGAAACGGCCCTTCGTATTTGCGCACCAAACCCTTGTGAACTTTCCTGAATGCTTTGAATTGCTGTGGGATCAACTTTACCATAACTAAGTCCCCAACTTGATACTCAGCCGGCCTTCGATGCTTGTCTGCCCATCTTTTCATCTTTTTCGTGGCTTTGCTCAGGTAATTCTTTGTTATATCCATCTGTTGGTCCCACTCTCTTGCAACTCGATATGCAGCAGGACTACTACCCTTGTAGCCTGTTGCAACTGATTGTGGTGTCAGGGGTTGTAGACCCATAACGATCTCAAAAGGGCTTTGCTGCGTCGACTCTGATCGCTGCAGATTGTAGGAGAATTGAGCAACATCAATCAACCTGGCCCAATTTCTTTGGTTAGCACTCACAAAGTGCCTCAAGTAAAGTTCTAACAAGGCGTTCACCCTCTCCGTCTGCCCATCAGTCTGTGGATGAAAGCTTGTCGATAAGTGAAGGCTTGACCCCAAAAGCTTGAACAACTCTGTCCAGAACTTTGCAGTGAACCTTGGATCTCGATCGCTAATGATGGTCCGAGGAAGTCCCCAATACTTTACTACGTTCTTGAAGAATAACTTGGCGGCTTGCTCGGCTGTGCAGTCCCTAGGTGCTGCGACAAACGTCCCATACTTTGAGAAGCGATCTACAACAACCATGATCGAGCCACACCCCTCAGACTTGGGTAAGGCCGATATGAAGTCCATTGACACACTCTCCCATGGCTTCTCAGGTGTGGGCAATGGTTCCAAGAGTCCAGCTGGAACTTGTTGCTCAATCTTGTCTTGCTGGCACACAAGACAAGTCTTCACGTATGCCTCTATGTCATCCCTCATATGTGGCCAGTAATATGACTCTTCCAACAGAGCTAGAGTCCGTTGCATGCCTGGATGTCCGGCCCACATTGAATCGTGACACTCCTTCATTATGTCCCTCCTAAGATTATCCCACTTAGGCACATACATACGTCGACCGGTGGTATAGAGAACCTCGTCTTCTAACCAAAACCGTCGAGTCTTCCCTTCCATGGCCATCTCCATTAGTGACTTGGCCAATGGATCTTGTTTCAAACCCTCCTTGACCCGCTCAAGGAGGTTGCTAGCAATGGCACTTGTGCTAGCGAGTATAGCCTTGCGACTCAAGGCATCAGCGACGACATTCACCTTGCCCGGCTTGTATTCCATTCTGTAATCAAACTCTGCCAAGAAGTCTTGCCACCTAGCTTGCTTGGGACTAAGTTTCTTCTGATTTTGAAAATAACTTGTTGCTACGTTGTCGGTCATGATGGTGAACCGACTCCCAAGTAAGTAGTGCCTCCAAATGCGCAAGCAATGAATGATCGCAGTCATCTCCTTGTCATGAACAGGATAACGCTTCTCTGTGTCATTCAGCTTCCGCGACTCGTATGCAACAGGATGCCCTTCTTGCATTAGCACCCCTCCTATGGCATAGTCTGATGCATCTGTATGCAGCTCGAATGCTTTGGAATAACTGGGTAAGGCTAAAACAGGCTCCTCTGTGACAGCTTGTTTCAAGTCATCAAAAGCTTCTTGACACTTGTCACTCCACAACCATTGCACCTTCTTCTTCAATAAGTCGGTTAATGGTGCTGCCCTTGCCGAGTAGCTCTTTATGAACCGCCTGTAATAGTTTGCGAGTCCAAGAAATGACCGCAGCTCCGTGACATTCCTGGGCTCACTCCATTCTTTGATGGCTTGCACTTTGTCATATTCCATCATGATCTTCCCTTCCTTGATATGATGCCCTAAGAAGGACACCTCCTCTTGCCCAAACGAGCACTTCTCCCTTTTTACATAGAGCTCGTTGTCCCTCAAGGCCTTGAACACCTTCCTCAAGTGTTCCACATGGTCTTGAAGGTTGTCGCTGTATACGACAATGTCATCAAGGTAGACTACCACAAAGTCATCAAGGAATGGCCTGAAGATCTTGTTCATTAAAGTGCAGAATGTGGCCGGTGCATTGGTGAGACCAAAAGGCATCACCAAAAATTCGTAAGACCCATATCGAGTTACGCATGCTGTCTTTGGCTCATCCCCTTCAGCTATGCGAACCTGCCAATACCCCGATCTCAGGTCGAGTTTGGAGAAGTACCTGGCTTTACCGAGTCGATCAAAGAGATCTGCAACCAACGGGATTGGATACTTGTTCTTCACTGTGATCTTATTCAAAGCCCGATAGTCAATGCACATTCGCAAGCTCCCATCATGCTTGCGTTGAAAAAGCACAGGTGCTCCATATGGTGCCTTGGATGGCCGGATGAACCCTGCATCCAACAACTCCTTGAGTTGCTTCCTTAGCTCCTCGAGCTCTGGTGGTGCCATCCTGTATGGTGACATTGCTGGAGGCTTTGCCCCTTGCTCCAGCTCAATCTCGTGATCCACCTCCCTTCTAGGAGGAAGTTTCTTCGGAAGTTCCGGAGGCATTATGTCTTCAGCCTCCTGGAGAACCTCGGAAATTTCTTTAGGAATCTCTCCCACTTGAGACTCCTCTTTGACGAGCGTTGCCAGGAACGTAGCTTCACCCTTCTTCACGCCCTTGCAAAGTTGGAGAGCTGATAAAGTCTTGGCTTCCACGTCTTCCCATGAAACGGGGACAGACCTTGTTCCATTGTTCCCCTTAATGGTTAAGGTGTCATCTGTCTCCAATGTCAACGGCCTCACTGAGTGCATGAACTCCATGCCCAATACTAGTGAGAAGTCATCCATGTTGACCACCGTGAGATTTACAGTACCCATCCATTCACCTAAACGAAGAGGTACACCCCGTGCAACCCCTAGGATAGACACCGGCGAAGCATTGACGGTCTTCACCCTGCCTGGCTCCTTGGCGTACTGTAATCCTAATCTTGTTGCCTCCCCCTTGGCAACAAAGTTGTGAGTGGCACCCGTGTCTATGAGTGCCTTGGAAGCATGCCCATTCACATATGCCTCAACAAACATAAGTGAAGATGTTTCTGAACGGGGCAGCGTACTCACCCTGGCCACGTTGTTGCACTCCTTTGCTTCAACTGCCGCCTTGACGCTGCTCAACAACCGCAAATTCCCCATTTGCGTCTCGTTCCCCAACGATTCTCCGTTCGAACCCCTAATGGCACTAAGCTTCCCATTGGCTGGGCAATCCCTGGCCCAGTGCGGCCCTCCGCATAAGAAACAACCACGGTTCCTTGGCTTGTCTGAGGAAGATGCTGGACCCTTTCCTTTATCCTTCCTCTCAAATCTGCCTTCCCCTTGGTGAACGTGGTTTCGCTCGGTGGATTTAGCTCCCCCACCTTTTCCTTTACTCCCACTACTTCTGATATCCTTCTTGGGACCCCTAAACTCTGTCAGGGATTCTGCAATGGCAATGGCATCGGCAATAGTTTGAGGGTTCCTCCTCCTCACCTCTTGCTGTGCCCAATGTTGCAGTCCTCCGGTAAAGTAGATGAGTTGGGTCTTCTCTGTCATGTCTTCGACTTCAAGCAAAAGAGATGTGAATGTCTTGATATATTCTTTAATGTGGCTAGTGTGCTTCAACTCACGTAGCTTTGTCATAGACACCTCTTGAGCATTCTCTGGGTAGAATTGCTTCTTGAAGTCTTTCTTAAACTCATCCCAAGTGTCGATGGAATAAGTTCCCTTCTTGATATCCAACTCTCGCCTTCTCCACCATAGGATACCATCCTCCCCGAGGTACATAGTGGCAGTATTGATCTTGGAGGTTTCATCCTCCACGTGCATGGCTTCAAAATACCTCTCCATACTCCAAAGGAAATTGTCGATCTCTCGAGCATCCCTTTTCCCTAAGTACTTGGAAGGTTTGGGAATGTCCATCTTTGGCCCGGCCTGGATCGTCACACCCCCATTTACTGCAGCCTTCTTGCACAATAACAGCTCGTCCTTGAGGAGTTCATTCTCTTTCCTCAAGGCTGAGAGCTCTTCCCATACTTTAGCCATCTCGCTCTCCATCTTCTCTCTAACATGGCTCACGAGCGTGTTGGCTTCGGCGGAACGCTCAATAGCAATCTCTTCAACCCTTGTGTCAACAACGTCCATTTGCTCTTTGAGCGCCCCAATATCCATCTCGGCCTTCCTTAGACCATCGGATAGTTCTGCGGCTCCCCTCTCGACCCTTGTGGATCGCTCCTCTGCTTTGGTCGAGTTTTCCACCGCCTTTGCTACCCGTTTCTCCAGCTTCTCAAATGCCGCCTGAGTAACCTCTGGCGCATTGCCTTCAGTTGCTTGTACTGAAGTGCTACTCTTGTCCTTGGCCATCGAATTCTTAATTCAACTTCGTTCACTTGCTAACACACTTGGACAATACCCCAACGACCGTAGCCGCTCTGATACCACTTGTCACGTGCTGACTAATTCCCCTTAGTCTTTTGCCACGCTGCCCACTAACTTCCCCCTTGGATGCTAGTCAAGGCTAACCCTTCCTTAGTATATAGCTAAGTATTGCAACGAAAGCTTGAACGAAAGAATAAGAAAAGCACAAGTTTATGAGTATGAGTTTTATTACTTTGAGAGAAAACTGAATACAATACTTATATTACTCTTTCTATCTCTCTCAGTCTCTGTGGGTTGGATGATTTACAACTGAACAACTCAGGTATTTATATACATCTTCCTCCCCTATTCTAATTAGGATATTCTAGCCTTTCCTATTACACCTAGGACTACTCACTTCCCTACTGCACATAGAACATCCTACATTCCTAGTGACTTTAGGATANATTCCTAGTGACTCTAGGATATAGAAGTGATTTGATACTAGACCGTATCTCGTATCACTTTTAATCATTTAAGGTTTCATATATTGTATATGTGTTGAACTGTTGATGCTCACAAATTTACATTCTGGTTTTTGGAGACCCTGTGATTGATTCTCATCCTGCCCTTGTGACTCCTTAACACCAATAAATAATAAAATAAAATAAAATAGTAAGTAATACCAAAGTAGCGCCATACACAATACCAAAAACAAAAGCTCCAAAATGTAAAATTTTCTATTCTTAATACATGAAAATTAAATAGTTTTGGACTTAAAAGATATGATTTTTTTCCATTTTAGTTAAAGGTTTGACAAAATATCTAAAATGTATCCCTTTGTTTTTCAAATTTCAAATTGTGAAAACATGGAGTATCTAATCAAGTTTACTTTGCTACGGTGAATTGGTGTCATTGAAAATAAAATACTACCCCGTGATTTGAACTATTGGTTTGTTGGGGACATGCACAATGTTCCTAAATGACATTATTACATGAAGAAAAGATGATTTTTCCCTCTGTCATCATTATATGAAGTAGCATTTATGGAAAAAGAAGAGGTCGAATTGGTTCCCATGAACATCACTATTAATCGTCTAGTTTTAAATTGTAAACGACTTTAATGCCATATACATTTATGAACCTGGCTGGTACAGGGAGTATAATCTATAATGTATCTCAAATAATTTGGAGTATGATACGATTTGACCGAGCTGAAAATAAGTAACGACATGCGCCTTTATATACTCATTGTTTAATAATTTCATTTAGAAATGACCGGATGAATGAGATTTAAATTCTTAGCTTTATTGAAATGATGACTCTTATATCATATTATAAGACTAATTCAACTAAAAATCTAACTAATGATTCGCTTTTCAAAAATAAGTTTTAGGTATTGCTCTTTAGAATTTATTTGAGTTGGATTAAATTGAACTAAATCGAAATGTATTAATACGTTGACTCATAAGTCATTGGTCCTGAAATTCACTACTTACTAAATTGAAGTTAATAGCCTTATTTACTGATTGAGTATATAGATATATTTATGGGCCTTAGTTATTAACTTATAATTAGGTTTTTAGTTGAGTGAGTTCACTAATGTGATATCAGAGCCGGCGTGAAACAAAAGTCGTAAATTCAAATCACATCGACCCCTTATTTTTAAAACTCATGATGCATCCATATATCAAACCCTTCTTACAAGCTCTTATATCAAGACCCGTTCATTATAGAATGTACACAATGTACATACGAGTACTATATACGATGTATATACAGTTTATTATGTACATGGATAGATCTAGGCCATCTGATTAACTCTTTATAAAAATATAGGGTTGGGCACAACTCTCAATGAAGTTCCCAGTGCATTAACTAGAACTGACCAATTTCTCATGAGTTTCATGGACCACCATTTGGGGAAGAATAAATGAACGAGGATCTTATAACAGGAAGTAGCATGATGGACCTCCAATCCTAATTTTGAGCTCAATTTTCATTTTATCAAAAAAATAAAATAAAAAATTAGAGATGAGTGCAAGCATAGCTATACATGGGCATTTTCAAGGAGTATATAACATGATTTTGCTTAATAATTACGTTTTAAATTTTTTGTAAGAATAAAATTAGTTAAAATATAACCAATTAAATAAAATAGAAGATCGGAGGGAATAAAAAAGAGCAAATGACATATTGATACAATATTATAATGATAGGATTCTAGTAATTGTACCATGTGAATTGCAGTGACTGACGAATTTATAGCCAAAAATAATTGACTTGTTAGTTTGTTAGATACAAAATGCATTGCATGATTGCATGAAGCATATTTTTTTAATAAAGGGAGTATTAATTTGTAATTGGTGTTCCAATAATAATTATCACTACAGACCTACAGTATAATGTGTATCTTTGGCTGTTTTAAACGAATAGATGGATAGCTAGGTAAGGATAGTGTTCAATTGTTCATAGAAGTTGGCACAGCCACACAAGAGTTATAATTAAAAATATATATATTTTTTTTTCCCATGCAAGCTAATTAAGAATAATATGAGCAGTAATAGATCACTAATTCAATACATTTTCGTGCGGTCTCTTGAAGGGCAGTCCCTAGCCCATCAATTTTTTGCTTTTTTTTTAACACGTGTATATGAGTATTTCTATGATCAGTTTCGACCCCTAAAAAACCTATAATCATTCATTTTATGGTCTTTTTATAGAAGGGTAAAACAACCTTTTTCGAAAACCGTCTAAAAATTTGTTATCATCCCTCTCATAGTATTTTTACCCCAAATCGTCTTGTCTGCGGTCCTATTTTGAACATACAGGCACCCCGGAAAACTTATAAAAACAGTGGATAATGAAATTTGATCCAGGCCTCTGGAGGGGTCGCACCAGGCTCCTCCGTTTTAATTTCTCACCTTTTTTTTTAACCACATGCTATGGACCACCACAGGACTCCATACGATTGATTTCGGCCCCTAAAGACCAAAAATCATCCCTCTTATTGCCTTTTTTTAAAGAAGGGAAAAACAAACTCTTTCCAGAAACCGTATAAAAAATTTGTTATCATCCTTCTTATGACCTTTTCACCCCAAATCCCCTGGTCTGTGTTATATTTTGACTATACGAACACGCTTGAAATTTTTTTCAAACGTTTTCCTAAAACCCCTAACTCTAAAAAACAATGAATAATAGCCTTTGGTTCAACCCTTCAAAGGGGCTGCACCTCAAAAATTATGGATTATAGTATTCATTTTCAAGTTCGGGATGCTTTTCGTGCTCCATCATGTTTTGACATAACTTTTTAACCACATGTAATATGTGAAACCTGGACGACGTACACTCCATTTTAGCACTACAAAAATTGTTATCTTCTCATTTAGTGAATTTCCGAAGCAAGGATACAAATGTACAAATAATGTAAAGATCATATTTAACATGCAAATTGTCAAGCCCTGACCCAAAAAATTAAAATTTGTACTCTTTAACAGGTACTCTTTATTTGCTGACAATTATTGTTTGTCAAGAATCTGTTTTATTATATATATTTTTTTAAAAAAAAATAAATATTTTTAAGGCTTTCACTTTTTTAAGATCCATATTCAATCATAAACAAATTTGTGTTAGCTGCTTTCTCAATTCTCACGATAAGGTCAATACAAGTGGCGGTAAATTTATTATTGGATCATAGCTAATGTTTTATTCAAGATTTGTTTTCTTGTTTGTAATAACATATAAAAAATATATGTTTATGCCTAAGATATTTTTATTTTTGTTTACATTATTGTAAAAGAATTTCCTATATGTTTCTCCATTTGCCTATTTTAGGAAATTTGCGCTTTCTCATTTACGAATGTTCCTATTTCAGAAATTATATCCATTTTCATGCTATACATTAATATACATTCTTATTTCCTATACAAAGTATTTGTAAATTTGTGTAGGTTGGTCCAAAGTACATTATGGGCTTAAAAATCACAAATGGGTTATTGGCCTTATTGCATAACAAAAGTGTGTTATTTTGAATTTAATTTTAGTTTAGTTTAATTCAGTTTAAAATATTTTGATGAATTCTTGATCAACATATCATATTTATTTACAGAATTGAACCCTTAAACTCATATTTTTAAAGTAGTTGTGCTACCCTTTTTTTTTAATTAAAATAACTACAATAAAATTTTATTAATAACTTATGTACTTAAAATTATTAGAGCAAATAATTGCATTAATTAAAATTATATATCATCAATTTTAAAGTTGTTAATTATAACCTCCAATCTTTTTAATTCTTTCTTTCTTATTTTATCCATTTATGTCGTCATCTTAATCAAACTTTATTAATTTTTTTCCCAATCATAATAATTATACAATAACCCGAGAATTTTAGACACCATCTGGGCGAATAAGTACTTTGGATTCAAAACAACAAGTCCTCCATTGAATGACCTCAATCTTAATAATAATAATTTAAAAAAAAAAAAAAAGCTCTTAAAAAATCACCTACGTTATCAAAAAACACAAAGCATAAAATTTTTAATATGCAACGTCATTGTACCAATCCTCAATAAAGTCAAAAAAAAAAAAAAAAGTACAGTTTCACATAAACAGACACGTTCTTCAGTACGTGGCAGTTTCTACGACCCCCACAAAGTCCACGTGTCTTCCCTCTATAAAAATAACCGAAACTCCGAAAATCCAATTAAACTCCAGAAGGCAGCAACCGTTTTAAGTAGCAACACTTTCCAAAAACTAACAGTAATATCTAAAACAGAGTATTACAACAAAAAAACAGAGGAAAAAGAGAATTTTACTTACAAAATAAAAATGATGAATTTGTTAGCATTAAGTTTAGTTACTACTTCATTAGTAGTTTCTGGGTTATTCTCACCAAACCCACAAAAACAAGAGCAAGTGATTCTCAAAGAAGGGCATAGATCAGTTATAGTTGAGTATGATGATGATGTGAAAGTTGGTAATACTAAGGTTAAAATTTCTCCTAGGGAGCCCAGTAAAGGCCCGGGTTCAGGCCCGGTGGAAGAGGGTATTTCTCGGGCTGCGGCTTCGGTTGCAGGGGTGGCTCAAGAAGTTATCCCGGGTGTGAGTGCGGTGCATGGGGTTCGGCCGAGGGAGATGATATGTGATGCGTATGGGAGGTGTAAGCATAAGATTGCTGGGGTGTGGGAAAAGGCGAAGGGGAAAGCGGCAGATGCCGAGGAGGCGGTGGAGGAAGCGGTGGGAATAGCGAAGGAGAGTGCGGAAGGCGTTAGACGGAATGCGAAGGAGAAGGTGAGGGAAGCAGGGGAGGCTGCTGAGAGAACAGGGGATTTAGCAAGGGAGAAGGTAGGGAAAATGAAGGGGAAAACAGAGGATATGGTGGAGGAAACAGGGGAATATGCAAGGGAAAAAGTGGATAAAATGAAGGGGAAAACAGGGGAAATTGGAGGAAAAGCAAAAGATAGAATGGAGAAAATGAAGGGGAAAACAGAGGAAATGGCAGAAGAAACAGGGGAAATGATAAAAGAAAAGGGTAAAAGAGGAAAAAAAGAAATAGGTGATATAGCAAAACGAGGGAAAGATGTAATTTTAGATACAATATGGTATGTTGTTGCAATAGGGTATTTTTTGAGTAAGGAAACACTGAATTCAATATTAAGTGTGACACATTTATTGGGATTTGCAACAGCATATGGTATATCAATATGGGTGACATTTATAATGAGTAATGTATTAGCAAGGGTTTTGGGAAGACAACAATTTGGGATGGTGCAGAGTAAGGTTTATCCTGTTTATTTTAAGACAATGGTAGGGAGTATTGGGTTGGCTTTGGTTGGACATTTGATGGGTCATAGAGGTTATGTGTTTAGGTCTAAAGGTGATATGTTGCAAGGGTATAATCTTATGACTTCTTTGCTTTTGGTTTTGGGTAATTTGCTCTTCTTGGAGCCTCGCGCTACTAAGGTAGTTTCTCGATCTTGCTTTCGTTGTTTATGATTTATATTGTTGATTATGTCGGATTTTGTTTGATTCGTGGTTAGTGAAGTTTATACTTGGTGTGTGTAGGCTTCTTATTTTTGTGGTTTTGGAATTTGTTGTTGAGTATGTGGGGTTTTATTTGATTCGTTGTTACTGAAGTGTATGCTTTGTGTGTGTAGACAATGTTTAACAGGATGAAGCTAGAGAAAGAGGAAGGGAGGGGAAGGGACAAAGACCATATAAGCAGTCCTACAAAAGTGATGGACTCTGTATTCGACCACACTACCACCTTGGGTTCCACTCCAACTGACACCGTAACCACCACAGCGGTGACAACAGAACCGACAACCACCACCACCACAGCCTCAAAGAAAGTCGAGGAGGAAGAGGCAAAGACCAAGCTAGGGAAACTTGATGAAAGATTGAAGAAGCTCAACTCATACTCTTCCCTTCTAAATGTCATGTCTTTGATGGGCCTAACTTGGCATCTTGTCTATCTTAGCCAACGCCTCCAAGCAAATGCTTGTTAAGTTTGTGTTGCAGATGTATGAGAAATGCATAATTTCCACTTCGGCTATAGTAGTGATTTAGTAGATAGTCCATATTTATGTCACATATTTTATGGATGCTTGTTTTTTCCAAGGATTAAGGGATGTTGTTGATGTGTAATTTAGTGTTTGATTTAGGATGAACTGACATGTAATTTGCTGTTGTAGTTTGTACAGAAAGACAGTTGATCTTGGCTTTGTAGTAGTAGTAGTAGATTTGTATGATGTTATTTTTAATGAAACAATTCTACAGCTAAACAACAGGAAATTGTCATCATTGTAGAGTGTAGCCTTGAATTTCATTGGACGAGATCACACTTGTTTATGAAAAGAGTTTTACAAAGAAAAATGGAAGTTGGGAAAATATACAATGATTACAATCTGATTAGCCAGAAGACTGTCCAAGCAAATCATATCTATATTGTAATTTTCATTTCTATAAGAGTTTAAGGTAAGGTTCTGCAATTGACAGACTGACTGACAATGGGTATTATCTCAAACAGATCATGAACTCCACAAACAAGTCATTTTCAAATGACTGCAGTACTTCCTTTTTTTTTTTTCTTAAAATTAATGTGGGAGTGCAGTAGACTATTTGAGATTCTTATGATGCAAAATCTCACCATAAGCCGACTAGGGTCAAATTTGGATGTAGTTGGAGCTTAGATCCAGTGCGGACTGGATTTGGATGTAGATGGAGTTTAGATCCAGTACAGACCAGGGTCAGTTTTGGATGTAGTCGACTAGTCTGAGATTAGGTCAGGCAAATCAAGTGGTCCATATTCAATATAATTTTGCACAATTCCCTATTCAATCTACTACTTAAATAGTTGACACACTTCCATCAGCACTCTGCAGTCTGCGCAGATTAAAATTGGGAGATTTAGTTTCTGTACCTTTGATAGTATGATACAAAAACTATATATACCCTTAGTGTTTCAAGAGTAACTCATTCTTATAAAAAACCAAATGAATCCAGTAATTAACATAAGCCATGAGACAAATACAGTGCAAGCAAATCACATCTTACCACAAGAACTAATTTTTACAATTTTCATCTGTTTAAAAGTTAAGGTGCAGGGTGCTGCAATTGGCAGAATGACACAAAACTAAACAAACTAACTTATTATCATGATGCTTTAAGAAACAAATCATTTGCACATGGATACAGTATCAATCAAAATTCCGCAATTTGTCCAGTTTTGTGAGCAAAATCTGATAATACAGTAGACTTACTCTTTGGATGCAAAATGTCAGCCTAGCAACATAAATATGTATGATAACAATGCCTCATACAGCTCAAGATTCTTACAGGCAAATTGTGCATAGATATTGCACCAGATCCCAGAACTGCACAAGCTATCTGCATTTCCGCACGAATACAGAAATGCGCAAAGGAAAACATAACGTGCAGCTGCTCGAATGGAGACAGTCAAAGGGAGCCTCAACTCCCGAGCAAAGAAGGTGCAGCTGCTTGGTCATTCCCAAAAATCCCGCTATCATTCGTATTAACAAGTTTATCTAGCTAATAATTGAAATTTCTGGTAGCATCATCCAAAGTTCTTTGCTCAGCAAAACATGACAAGCAAAATATTTCACCTTCATTATTAACCCATGAATTCACCAACACGTTTTAGCACTTAAAAACACCATCATTGAAACCATTTCAAGCTCAAGTTGCTACTACTGAATACCACAAAATATTATCCAACCCATTTGAATTCTCACAAACCTGACTTCATCAACATATATATAATTGGCACAAATAACTTGATCAAGGTGTCACTCAAGCATGTTAAATTCACATTGCTTAGCAGAAACAAACATGGCTAGAAGCCTGTAGTCTCAATGCAGGCGTAAGTACGAACTAGAGTTAGTCCCTTTACTAAAAATCTTAAACATTCTGACATGAGCTTTGGCATTCGCCCCACACGATTGACAACAGATGGAATGCAGGCATATGTTCATGAGTTAACTTGCTGTCAAGCATTAGTTCATGAGGGAACTTCATGCTGTCTTGACTGTTGAGGATCTCCCACCCAAAATGACATGGCTCCGAGCACCATGCTACACTAGGCCTACTATTTTACTAGACTATATTCTTCTACAATCTACATTAAATTTACATGTCCACAAACAAAAAGTGAAATACTGTATGTAAGTATCATTCAATTACATTAGATCGCACCAATATGACATCAAAGAATCAGCTACTTACAGAAGAGCTCTAAACGTCAGTGTCGCATTATAACCACAAGTATCATCTGGGAGCCAATGAAACAGTAATTTCATCAGGAAGACCAATACTCTGAGCCCAAGTCTTCGACTCCAAATACACTTTAGATATCCAACTAGCAACTCTACCCATATCAGGTCTTATAGCAGGATCTTCCTGAACACACTCCAACGCAACACGAGTCAACCTCTCAACAACCTCAACCGGATACGAATCTCTCAACCGCCTATCAACCCATTGCCTCAGCTTCCCAGTCCCACCCCCCACAGCTTCTCTAGCCGTCTCAATCAATGACACTTTACGAAACACACCCATCCCCGAGTCAGCCTTAACCTTCATAGGCTCCTCCCCTGACAACAACTCCAAGATCACAACCCCAAAAGCAAACACATCCGACTTCAACGTGGGGACTCCGGTAACCTGAAATTCAGGTGACATATACCCTCTAGTCCCTACAAACTTCCCCACCGCGCTACCCACTCGTTTCAAAACCGGATAATCCGACTCCTCCTCAATCTCCTCCTCATTGATCACCTCCATTACCTCCCCACACAATTGAGCAGTCCCAAAATGGCAAATTTTCGGCACGAAAGCAGGTTCATCACAAACAATTATAGAACTACTTTTAATATGATTATGAATAAACCCATTTTTAAAACCAGCACAATTATGCATATAATCTAATCCATCAGCAATTCCAGCAACAATCTGAACCCTAGATACCCAATTTGATAAAACAGTAAAATTAGGGTTTCTAGGGTTTCTCAAACAATCACTCAAATTAGCACCATTAACAAATTCATACACAAGATAAATATAATTCCCACTTACACAAGCACCATGAAGCTTAACTAAACTAGCATGATGAGACTTACATAAAAGTGAAAGCTTTTTCCGGAGCTCCGAATTGTCAATGGGTCGTCGGAGCTTTCGTTGAGTAACCATTGATTGTTTCTTATCAATTAAACATTTCCATGAAGCAGAGGAAGAAGAAGATGAAAAGGGTTTTAAAAGGAAGTTTTTTGTAGCAAATCGAATTTCTGAAAGATCATAAATATGGGGGTTTTCTGGAAGTGAATCTTTGAGACTTGATAATGAAGCTCTACTTGAAATTGAAGATGATTTTGAGTTAAATTCATTGCTTCTACTATTAGTTTGACTTCTACTTGAAGAAGAAGCAAAAACAGGGGAATTTGATTTGTGGGATGATCTTTTAGAAGTTATATCTGATTTTTTTGATTTTGATGATCGAAAAAGAGAGAAACACATAGATAAAATCTGGGGTTTTGTTAATGGTGTTGAATTTTGAGAATAAAACATGGGTTTTTTTTTTTTTAATTAAAGATTTGATTTTTGAGGGATTACATTGACAAACAGGGGAAAACAGAGGATGAAGAAGAAAGTGGTTGGTCAAAATTTGGCATTCTCGTGAGTCGTGACAGGGGAAAAGGAAAAGCTTTACAGGTAAGGGAGATGAGTCATGTTTGGTTTTATATGTGGAAGACTTGAAGTTGCATATGGTCATTGGTTTGATTTGTTTAGTAGTGGATGACTTTGGGTCGAATAATTTGTGTTTGGTTTGGTATGTGGTAGACTGGTAGTACTTGATGTTGATCAATAAATTATGTAAATTGTCAAAGGAGGTTATGATATTAGAAAGAATTCTAGGTCATATTGGGTGTCACTGAAGCGGTGCTTTGACTTTTTGACGGTGGAGATGTGTGATACTGTGTGATAGTGTGATACTAATGAACTTTAGGTTTTGTGTTAGGATATTGTTGTTTGAATACGGTATCATGAGAGAGTAAATGCCTCTTTACTTCAGCTTAAAATCAATTTAGTTTAGTTCAGCTCAGCTCCAATCAGTTCACTTCAGCTCTTCTCTTATTTTGCTACTCATTAATCCTTCATAAAAAACTTTCAGTTTAGCTCAGTTCAACTCCAATCAGTTCGGTTCGGTTCAATTCAGTTTAATTTAATTCAATTCAATTGTTTTCATCTGAAGTAAACAGGCCCTAAAGGCCGAAGGGTAGCTCAAGTAGTTAAGAAAATTGATATGAAGTGTAAACTTTAAGGGCATAGTTAGTTTGTTTGATTTTTAAAATAGATATTAATTGATAAAACTAACTTATTGTTTGACAGTTGATGTGTCAATTTATAAATTGTTTATTAGATGGACAAGGTTTGGATTAAGATTGTAATTTGACACGATTCAACTAAGTTGTCGGTTCAAACTATCAAAATTGACACGCTTGAAATGGATATGAGCTTTGCAAGCAAAATTGACAAACTTGATTAAACTTAGGTTTGTTGAGCCATATGGTTAGTTGATTGATCAGTTTGTCATATAGCTCAAATATGTACGTGTAAATGTGTAATAGCTATTTCAGGCCAATTATGAGTTGTAATCATATATATTCAACACAAACATCAACTTTGTTAATTAATGCCTTATGTCCATTAATGACCAGTTTCAATCACTTCAATTCGCAATTTTATTTTATAGTAGACGAAAGAGTAATACTCATATATGAATGTAATCTCCATATATCACCTTCATTATATTTAATGAGATCACACACTTCTTAAAAACAAATTTGGAAAGGCAATTGACCAAATAATGTAGCAACATCAATCCGACTTTCTTATGAGTATGATTGTAGGAAGCGTCCTTTGTTAGAAATAGTAACCCATATTCATAATGAGAAACAAAGATCATATACGAGTAACATGGATGTTGGATTGTTGTTAATTATTGACAAGTATAATTAAGTATGGGGGCAAAAGAATCTCAAAATTCCTTATAATACATGACCAATTGACCATGTGTTGTTGGTGAGTGTAGGACAAAAGAACAACAATTTGCTTACATTACGGATGATACCTTGGAGGCTAAGAATTAAACTCATGTTTGAATATTTAAATTTTACTATGGAACTCAACAAATCCACATCTCAAAACATAAATCATGTTACTTACAATCTTCATAACTTAACAAAGTGTGAAAATATATAAAGTTATCAACTTGGTTATATTTCAATGGAAGGTAAAAGTGTAAAACATTGGAAAAGTAAAGGTGTACTTGTGTGTGGAAATTTTACAGTATTTTGTTTAATTTTCATTCAAATCAATCGAAAAATTTGTGGACAACTAAATAATCTATATTAATTAAAAAGAAAACTAAATAAAACAATTCAAACCTTAATCCTTTTGGTCATTATACAATCAAAAAGCTACGTATTAACTAATGATTTATATAATTTTACAATTTTTCTAAACCATTTTCATAGTTTCATTTTTTCATACTGCACATTAATTAATTCCCAAACAAAATGTTTGAGTTAAAAAATAACTTCTTCGTCTTATTGTACACACGAGAGGAGGATTTTTTTTTCTATATTCAACATATTTTTTTATTTTATTATAATACCGTTTTTTATGCACCTTATAGTCACATTTAATTTTTTATATTCACACCTTATTTGTGTAATATAACATATTTGATATTATTGCTATCGACATAGTCGGTCATAAATCATAATCCAAACCTGTTATGTAGCAAATAATGAAATTATGCTACTGAAATAATCGATGGAGTTGTTTGATAGGGAATGTGAATAATGTTGGCACATGAAAGAGATTGAACGTGTTATGAGTGTGAACATAAGAGATTGAACATGCAGTGACTATTGAGTCATTGACTAGGAAGAAGACGCATGACTCATTAACAATTTGGGTTCATAAAACTCATAGTCACAACTCACAAGTCATAATTGACTCAAAAGATTTTTTCTAGTATTTATGATATTATGTCTCCTAAATAACACATAATAGTGTAATAAAAAAAAAAACAATTACACCAATCTTTATGAAACGAAAGGAATATAACGATATAGCGAATACAAAGGGCTAGAAATGAGTCTACACATTATTTTAACAACTTCAGTGGACGAAAGTTCAAACAAAAATACATTGACAGGGCAAAAGAAAATGCAACAAATACTTGAACTTGTCTTATAAGACTAGTGAGAGAGCAATTGGAAAGATAAACCAGTGCCACTAAGTTCTTCATGCATCAATACCTTCAACCTCTCCTCCATGGCAGGTGTGAAATATTTGGTCCAATCTCCGACTTCTCCTTTCCTAAAATAACTGTTTTTATCGAACAACTTGTTGATGACTCCACTCTTACTACCGTCCATTTCTTTGAGATTGTTAATACTACTCATCTCTATTATTTCGTCGATCACACCTTCACTTTTTTCGTTGGGAGAAAATGGCATACCTACAAATTCGGCTACTTCCTTCAGTTCAAGTGCAGGGTCCTCCTTTAGGTCCTCGTACTTGAGGAACAACACCTTGTTAGGTTCCTCTAAACTATGCTTCCAATACTCGCGTTCATGCATGCTTAAAGAAAGAAAGGGCCATGTATTAATTTCCCTGAACAGAAATCCTCAAAGAGGTCCTCAATAAGTCAGTACCGGGCAATTGGACATCAACATCTTCTCCTAGAATTTTCTTTATCGGCTTTGTAGTAAAGTGCATTGTTGACACAATTGTATCCAATAGACTTTGAGTGATGTACAAAATCCGACACCTAGAAGTTTTGATAGATTCAGCAAGGCTCGTGTAGGGCAAGTGGGTGTGGAATAGTCTAGGAGAAGGGAGCTTGTTAAGATGTTGAGGGCGAGGGTAGTCAAAGGCATCCCATAGATGTCATTCTAGGCGGCATACAAGCTCACGTGGATGATGAGTAAGCAGAGGACTTTGCTTAAGAGGATGGTTGAAACGATTAACAACACTATGGAGTAAAGCTTTCAACCATATGGTGCCAGTTTTAGGGAAGCTCGTGACAATGAGATCACTATCCCAGCACGAAAGTGCCTTTGGAATATGAGTGTACTCTTGAATAGATCAGTGTCAGCAACATACCAAAAAGCTTGGTATTTGAGCATTTCAAGTTTTCCCAAGAAGTAATCCTTAGGAAGTCTTTGCTTAAGTTGTTGAATTTCTTTTTTGTGGACTAGCGATTTGTGATCTTCCTCTTCATGTTCTTCATCGACTGGATTCATTTTGTGGATGCTAGTTATATGTCCTAATGGTGTTCTTGGACATATGGGATATAGCTGAACTTAAGCCAGATACCAATCACGGATTTTGGGACATACGGGATATAAGTCATATAACTAGGTAACGAATCAGGGATTTTGCGAGCTTAAGCTAGATACCAATTTTAGAATTGTGTTGATCGTCTTTTAGTTGTGCCGTTACTCAGTTTTGTCAAAACTTCAATAATTCGACCTTATCTCATGCTCTACTTTATCCTGTCCTTTATAATAGTTATCCAGACATAGATAATATCTTTGGCTATGCATTAAGCTAGTAATAAACGAAATTTAATATCACACATTGTGATATCTTTGACTACTTTATCAAATTTGCAACTGATGAATCGGAGGAAGTATTATTTTTTAGCAGCCCAAATGAACTAATAGCCTGTTTACTTCAACTTAAAGTTAAGTTTAGTTTAATTCAGCTCCAATCATTTCAGTTTAATTCAGTTAGCCATTTCCAGCTAAAGTAAACAAACCCTAAATATAATATGTTGATTAATAAATCATTAGAATGGATTAAACTGAACTGAAAACTAAATGCACACAGAGACCGTCAATGATAACTTAGTGCAACCTAGTAATAATCCATGTCCAATCAATATTTACTCCAACTGAAGCCTGGATTACAAGTGAAATACAGCCTACTCTAACACAAAAACAATAGCTCAGGCTTGCATGAGAAGTTATGAAATCCCAAAAACTTACAGTTACCTTTACAAGGCAAAAGATTATTAAATTTCTCTCCAGATACACAATACTCAAGTGAGTTGAGACAATGTTGTACAAAATGTTTCTATCTAAACCCCCATCTGGTGTCTTCTACATATGTGCAGAGCAAACATTATAGTAACGAAACCCCAAACTTAACAATTACTTTGATCTAACAAGCTCCTACAGTGCTAAACTAGAATCTGTGTACAGCATATTACAAAGTACAAACTCACCAAGCAAATTATACAACACAGGTTGCCACCAAAGAATTTTGGGTGGGGCTTCGCCAATTGAAATTAACACTCATTATGATGCTCAGCTTTCCAATTTCTACACATTTTGCATTGCAAATGGAGAATCCCCGTACATCAAGACTAATGTCTTGCAAGAATGCAACACCAATAAAATCAAAATCATGGGCAACCTTGGTGAGACATCATAACATAGTGTACACTAGCAAAAACGAAGCTGATCGATTTCTTCCAGAGTCAGCTTTTAGCTATGCATTTGCAATTCTTCTGCGCCTCTGTAAGTTCCTGCCAGATGTTGACAATGTTGGTCATATGAAACGTTATTGCCTTTGTTTTAGAAAATTAAAAGTTTTGCAGCTTTTCAGAGCTAAGAAAAATTGTTTTTCCTTCCAAGGGCTCGGGGATAAAAGCCAAAAAGGACACCAATTTAGAGTAGTAGATATCGAGTCCCACCTTCTCAAGGTTGCTATAATACAGTGTACAAACAAGAAATAGTCAACTAACCTGTATCTGTCGTTGCAGATTCTTTACATATTCTACAGCCTCTTCTAACATGTCTGCAGTATTCGTTTGCTGCCAAGACAACAGAAAAGAGATGACGGAGAATACAAACTCCAAATCAAGTTTAAGAAAAATTTTGAATGATTTAATTATATCATGCATACGGATAATCCTATTTTTTGGAATTCCAACAGATCCCCATCTGAGATCTTGCTAGCAATGTGTCAATGTCTTTTCTATGTTTCCTAATTACACCTAATGGTCTTTATACTGAATTTTATTTATCCAATAATCTATCTTCAAAGAGATTGAGAGAATAGATAATTATATGTTGATAATTTGGATGCAACAGATACTCCAATCCATCATATACTCAAGTGTCTTGGGCTCCACCAATTGTTAGTTATAATGGTTTTTTTTTTTTTTTTTTTTTTTTTTTTTTTTCTCTCTAGCAGCAGCTGATTGCTGTGTTTGTAATCAAAGGGTTTTTTCTAGGCTATGACAATATC
>PYUH01000044.1:6206967-6246934 GCA_016808085.1 Suaeda aralocaspica | reverse complement strand
TTTTTTTTTTTTTTTTTTTTTTTTTTTTTTTTCTCTCTAGCAGCAGCTGATTGCTGTGTTTGTAATCAACAGGGTTTTTTTCTAGGCTATGACAATATCTTCCCTCATAGTCTCTTATTGAGGAAAGCAAAGACCTATATAATTGGCTCCATTCTGCATCAGACTAATGGTTCTCCAACGGTGAAGTGAAAGGCAGTAATCTTACAGAAATAGATAACTGATTCACCGTTTCCATCTTTGGCAAATCCATACATCATTTTTTTTTAGCTTTGGACACACCCCCAGTCTCTCTTTTTTCTTATAGATAAGCAAATATAACTGCCAATATGGATAGCGTTATGTTAGAGATGTAGGCCATCATGCAGTATCACTGATCTTTCATTGTCTATTGAATATATTTTTACCAACTCCGATACTACCATTCAGGAGGATATTATAAGTCCCAATGGAGGGTACCAAATTTTGTATCATTTTAGTTCCATTCCTGTTTAAGCCGAAGTGTTTGATGTTCTTTGTAAAATACAACTAGCTTTGTACAAGAAAGATGGTAGAGAAGAATACAAGTAGCTTTGTAGTTTGAATCTCAAATTCCACAAACCAAAAATGTCAAGGACTATGCATGGACAACACAAGGGCATCAGCAACACCTAGATCTACCTTGATAGTGACATATTACATATAAAGTACCCTAGTCATTAAAAATGTCAATATGATAGAAAAGACGTGGACCAAAAATGTATCTAGGTTGATATTGAGTCCTAGTTGATAAACTCAACTGTATTTTAATGAAATCCTATCATCAAATGTGTGACTGTCCTCAGGTCAATTTGATTATCCACCTACTCTCTAGCAAAATGAATTGCAATTTTATATGTTTCTGTCATAGGCATACCACCAAAGGCACATAGAGGTCAAATTATGAAGTGCTGACAAAAAAGTTTTGTTCTACGGCTCCAAGTTCCTGACCTTTGAATCATGACATTTTAACCTACAACCATATGTCTCTATGTTCGACAAAGAAATTGAATATAAAGAAAACCCTAAGCAACAATCTGGTACCCAATTTCAATGAAACAATCAACTACCCAAATACAGACCTTGCCAACGAACTTTATGATAAACTTGAATAAACAGTCAACACATTCTTAATCATCCAAGAATTCGACTAGCTAGGATTTCATGACTTACACTACTCGAATTTGAGCAAAAGATGTTAGCTAGGATTGAATAACCCATAGTTAGGTACAAGTGGCAACGAGCTAGTAGCCCCAAAAACACATGAACTTACTTTATTTTTACTCCAAGTTGCATATAACAAAGTATCTAAGCTGGATAACACAGCTTCAAGTATATAGCTCATGTGGCGTGTAACATTATAAAAACCTGCCTTTTCAGCTCCATGACTGATTTTTAACCTCTATTTTTATCCTCACTCAATTCTCATAGTTTAGTTGCCACCCTCTTTCTTCCCTTTTCCTTTTATAGTGATAGGCCTGATCTACATTCTTCCTCACCCGCTGTTTTAATAGGATTCCCAAAGCAACAATCAAGTCCCTTACACACCTACATCTATTCATTCTAGTTAGTTGGTGGCTTGATTTTCAGATATAGAGTTTCCATTAACTGAAAAATGGGGAACTTTTGGCTTATTGGAGATATTGATGGATGTTCAACTATATCTAAAGTCAGAAAGTATCTTTTTATCCCAATTCAGGTTCCACATTTGTCCTCACAATTTAAACCAATGTCCATACTTAAATTTTGGTGTTGACAATATGACTATATAGTCTCCTCTATACAGTTTGAAGCCAGTCAGCTTTTGTCTAAAAATGACTGCTGAATTCTCACTGGTGCAGAGGAAGCTGCAGCCTGGAGGAAGTTTCTTGATCTTTTCAAATTGCTATAAACTTAAACTAAGCAGAGCAAAATGTATCCTTAATATCAATCTCCATTAGTTCACTTTAATTTTACGTTCCCCCCCACCCGGTATCGAGCAAATTAACTTACTCTTTGTTTATAATTCTAAACAGCCTACAGAAGCAAGTCAGCGCATGCAAACAAAACTTTCAATAGATTTTGTTCAATGAAAGTACCTTGTGAAAACCAAAACCTATCAAAATGCTATCTTCCTACGTTTTCCATCAAAGAATCAGCCAAAGGGGTCCAACTCTAACTTCCACTTTTAGTTTCTTAGACTCCTTTAAACAAAATATCCTCAATAACTCTTTACTGCTCATTTACTGTCATCCCTTTTAATCCCCTCATTTGCTTTCACAAGTCACAACGGCCATTGTACTGCCACCTCTCAGCAAGTATCTTTCCTTTCCTCGCTTCCCCTATCTTCTACTTTCTCTATCTCAACCACATTTGCACAAAACTGGGGTCAATGAAATCAGACAAAGCCAAAAGGTCACCACCAAAAGCAAGTATCAAATAAACACTGAGGTCACACGATTTGAAATAAAACCCAAAGGATGAAATTCAACATAAAAAAACAAACCCTTCACCTTTTTCAGCATTTCAATTAGTAATGCAAGGAACAATGGGCAATTAAATGTGCAATAAGAACCCAAGGGCATGCTAAGAATGGTAATGCATTAAGGAAGCAATAAAAATCAAACTTGATACAATGAAAGTTAATGGTGATGATATTTAAGAGGATTAAGTAGTGGCAAAGGTAATGAGCTAATAGAGGTACGAGGAAGAGATGGTGATTGGGAAGATTATTACCCTCATAATGGGGGTAGTTGTTCCCCACCACCACCTAGGATAACAATTGCCCCAAAAATGAGGGTAATGTCCCCCTTCCTCCCACATCACACTATCACTAGTTCACTTCCTCTTTTTCCTTGCAAGCTCAACATGTCCACATCTAGTTTCCTTTACAACCTCTTATAAACACCTTCATTTTGACCATTTTGACTTTTATACTCCTCCAATGCATTACCCTCATTTCAAGCATGCCCTATGCAGTATGGAATAATAGTTTATTTCCTTACGGAGCACTTTAAATGATTAAAAAGAAAATGGTTGTGCTGAATCATCCATCCATAACATAATTTAGGTAGTTGAGCATTGAATCCAAGGAGTAGTACGGTAGAAAAGAGGAAATTGTGTTTCTTTGATCTTGAGGGAGTTTGGGCAGGAAATTAATAGGGAAATCAGATGGAAAGCAAAAGGCACACCTAGGTGCAAAAGGGGCTTGCTCCTCTCATAGGTCCAAGTGCAACAAACAAAAATATTCAAAAATTCGAAAAAAATCCTCAAAAACCTTAAGAGGTAAGTCAGTAAGTGCACCTCAACTTCTTGAGGCAGTTTTTCTATTGCATCCATGTGCTACACACCTAGGCACACACTTTCAAAACAAAGGGCCCCTTTGATAAATTACTTAATGGAATATGTTAGCGAGTTGCAAACTGCAATTTGAAAGGTTTTGGTTTTTATATGGTAAATGCATGGATAATATATAAAATTTAAAGGTATTTATTTGAGATAATAGTTTATAAAAGGTGGTAGAAGAAAACAAACCAAGTAATTGGATATTTGGATCACTATGAGTTTGCAGCTTCAATTTTTTGTTGAAATAAATATGATATATTACATTTTGCCAATAAATTAAGCACACTTGGTAATTATGCAATTTTGAAAATTGCAAGCCAAACCTTTTCTTCTACAAAATTTTGTTATTAGTTTAAATAAATAAAAAAAAAAGGTCCTTACTGAAAATGGAATCAAATACTGCAGAAAATCAACCTACACTTGCTGAGAGCCTGAGAATAATTTAAGTCGTATGCAAATTCTCAAATTGTGAAAATTTATCAAGCACAAAGGATACCCACTAGAAACCTCAATGTTTGATGTATGCTGTGATCACTTCCAAATGCCCAAGTGTCTACAGCCAAGCCTCAACCCCAAATCAGGGTTTTTGTAAATCAAAGCTTATAGAACTGATCAAAGCATCAAGTATAACAAAGTTATGTGACCCTTCTCCCTTTAGATATGAGGCAAAACAAAGGATAGGGAGAAAATGTCAAATTCTTAAACCCAAGTCAGCAGTGCACAGCATACTGACCCTAAAAAAGATTTTTGTAAAACAAAGCTTATAGAAATGATAACAAAGTTAAGCGACCTTTCTCCTTCTAGATATGAGGCAAAACAAAGGGTAAGGAGAAAATGTAAAATTCTCAAACCTGGGCTGCACAGCATGCCGTCCCTAAATCCTTCACGTTAATTATCACTACTTCTATAGATTCCCAATATGGTATACTTAAACCTCTTTAGTAATCTCCAAATTCACTTACTAGTCTAAACAAGTGGAGAGATTCTTGGACTCACAGAAAAAGGTTTGACGTGACATTTCTGATCCCCACTTAGAGATTGCATTTGATCTGCAGTTCTTCATATGCATGCCATTAATACGCAAGAGCTTGAAAACTTGAAATAAATACGAAGTGCATTTGAGCTTTGAAAATTTTTAAAGTAAAGTGGCGCATTGTAAAGCATATCATATACTATATGGAATAACACTATATATACAAGCACATAACATTTGGAAGTAACAGCCTCTTATAATACATACAATATGCTTATAGAAAAAGACTTATGAATATCACAACTTAACAATACAACAAGGCATAATTATAAATTAAAGCACAATATAAACACAATTATACAGATCAGATGATGTTATTGATCAATAGTGAAGCATTTTCACGTAAAGAAACGGTCTATAGCATCTCATTGTATCCTACATAATCTAAGCAAAGCAACAAGCCCTTTCTGCACAGCAGAAGCACTGTCTAAAACACACAATAATGATTGCACACAGTTTGATGATCATACAACAAAACACAGCCCAAACAAAGATTTCATTTGCTAAAACATATCAAAGCAGAAACAAGCAAACTAGTCGTGCAAGAAGTATGAATAGCAAGTACCCTACCTTGTCCATGTTGGGCACGAGCTCTTGAAGCTTCCTTATCCGATCACTAATTCTCGTCCTTCGAACCTAAAACAACAGTCAAAACTACAATCAGCCCTAACCATCATTCAATTATCCACAACCTCCACTCATCATAAATCACACAATTGAAATGAACAGGATATAATCAGCATACCCTCTCAGCAATACTACGCGGGTGGGTAGCACAACCTCGCTTCGCCCTAACTCTACAAGGCACAGAATCTTCCAACAGCTTCTCCATTTCCATCTCCACCAAGCTATTAGCCGTACTCAATTGCCCACTTTGATCCACTCTCTACAATCACCACAAAAGTCAATTCAATTCAATCAAAAACCAATCAAATCAAACTCGCTAAACCTTCAAAAATGCACTCTCCAAAAATAAAGTCAAATCCCACAAACCAACACACAAATTGCGATTAAAAAAAAATACCCACTTGATCAAACAAACCCTAAATAAAAAAACCCAAATTCAGAAAAAAAGTAAATAAAAACACCCACTTGATCTAAACCCCAAATAAAAACATAAACATATGTATAAATACATAAAATCCACTTGAAATTACAAACACCCAACATTAAGAAAACTGAAAAAGATTAAAACTTTATAATACCCTTTGAGAAGAGAAGTTAGGAGAGTGTTGATCAGAATCATTATCCCTCAATCTTTTACCACTTGACGATGAAACATCAACACCAGAAGATCCACTTCCTCCTACAAAATCATAACTTGAAGGAATCCCAAAACTCGAGAAATACCCATCAATGTTTGCACTTAAGAACTCTGCTGGTGAGCTGTTCATCCTCTGAAACGCCACACTTTGGTTGTGAGTGGGCTGTTGGGATTGGGATTGGGCTTGGGCTTGGGTTTGGGCTCCACCACCCCCACTTCCACTTTCGAAGTAGCTTGGATCAGTGGAGAGGTACGAGGAGGAAGCGGGCCGAAGTGATTGGGTTGAGCTGGGCCCGGCTGTTGTGGTCCCCGCTGTGAGGAGCTGGGTCAGACCGCCGCCTTGGGCCGGGCCCGTCGGGCCTGAAAGTTTGAGGGAGTCGTCGTCTTCAAGAAGCGCGTCTAACCACGTGGCTGGTGCTGACCGGAATCGGGCGAGTCCACTCGCTCGAGTTAACTCGTGGCCGCCACCACCTACACCTCCGCCGCCGCCACCTGTTTCTTGCATGATATTATTATTATTATATATTTTTTTTTTGTTGGCTTCTCTCTCTAGAAAGTTTTGGAGGGTGGGTTTCTCTCTCTACGTTAAAGTGAGAGTAGCTTTTGGGGACTGTGAGAAGTCCACTTTACCTTTTTTTTTTTTTTTTGGGTGAAAAAGTTTAGAAAGTAGGATAAGAATGAAACGGTGTCGTTTTGAGTGGAAAGGTGCAAATGAAATGAAATTAGGTGATTTTGGATTCTCTTGAGTAGTGTGCTAATGTGCTATATATACTATCACAAAGTATCAATTGTTTGTGAGGTAAGTGAGCGGAGAATGTGCTCTATGTAGGTGATGATGTCGGGGTGTAAGTATTCTATGTTTCTCGCTCGAATTGTATGTGGTGATTATTTAATTATGTTTTGATGTGTCTCTCATGTGATAGTGCGATTGTATGTGTAAATGACTTATAATATGTAATGATATATGGATGATGTGTTGAGGAAACTTATGGAAATGCGGAGTGTATGAGTTGAATATAGTGTGCGAGAGTCAAAGCAAAGATGATGCGGTTGAAGATTTAAACGAAAAACATTAACACATGCATCTATCATTAGTATGGAGAGAGATGCTGAATGGATGATAGTTACAAGGGAGAAATCAACTCTTCTCAATCAACCGTGTATACATAACGTGTCAACTGCTCATAAACTAGACATTATAAATAACGCATGTAAATTTAGATGCAAGTATTCACAATGGTAGATGATTCCTTGCCAAATAGGTTATTCTATATATATGGTGCTACTCTAGCCACATATGCCTAATTGTTTAGCATGGGATATGTGAGACTATCACATGATTCACATCTTCACATGCACTAGTCTAGTATTTTATTAGATTGACAAGCAAGGTTCAATGCCTTATTTCAAGGACAAACATAATTGCATGGGTTGGACTTGAACAGTTGAATTTCTAGCAATTTTTTTCTTACTCAAGATTTAAAATTAATTAGTTAAACAAGCAAGAGGATTCATTTATCTCCATCAATCAATATTTGATGTGTTTGACTTCATTTTGTCTATCTTCACAATCGCTTTACAAGTACGTATCAAAAACTAGAAGAAAAAAAAATTGTTGTTGATGTTCTTGAATTATTGTAGAGAAGGGGGGCATAGTGATAGAGGATATTTAAGGGAGTTACAATGTTTCGTCTAGTAAGGCAGGTTACACACCGTGATGTAATATTTGTATATAGCAATTGAAATCCCAAAATGGAAAAACTTAAAAATATTTCAGTTACAACGATCTTACGCCCCTACAACTGCAGTGAAGCATGTCAAAGAGTAGTATCAATTTCAGAGCTAACAACATAAAAATCCACTATCTCGTTTCAATATGACTAAAATTACAGTGAAAATTTGCATATCTAGGGAACCCAACAAAATCGCACATTCCCACAAAGTTCTAGTGTCTATCAACTATTCTCAACTGAGCATTTTCTTGTCTAACCACCTTTTTTTTTTCTTGCAAACAGATCCCACCCTTAATAGATCATCCAAATCAGGATCGCCTCCCTGGACCAATTCGATCAGCAAACAATATTAACCTTGCACTAGATGATCAGACCACTAATCACACTTAATGTTCCTGTAAATTCTCCGTACAAAAAGATTGGAACCCAAGAAACCAACCGCTCCTGATGTAGAGAAACAAGTTAATAATGCACACATAATAAGAAATTGTTAAAATCAGGACAAGCCGACCAATCATGAGATAGAAAGTTAAAAATGCACACAAAATAAGAAATTGTCAAAATAAGGATAGGCCAAGAAAATCAACTATTCTTGCAAATGTAGTCTCTAGAGTTTGTAAACTTTCTAAGGCAATCGTAAAAATATTTTTCAATTCCCTTCCACTAAGAGAGGTTACGGAAGAGGATTTGGGCAAAAAATGTTTGAAGGAAATTTAGTGAACTTTTAACTCCTGAGAAGATGAGATAAAATGTGACTGAAACTAATGCAAACTAGAGGGAGTATATAGAGGAAAAGCTAGGTCGGTTTCCAACATAGGACATTTTGAAAAGAAAAAAATGAAGTAATTTGTACCTGCTTTCCCTCTAAGTAGTATCAGAAAAGCAGATATAGCTAGAAGACAATAATAAGGCAGTAAAATTGTAGCTAGAAGGCACACATAACAGTCAATCACCAAAGAGTCCATCCAAATGTACAGACAACAAACATTGAAATTAACAACCAAGTCCTTAAAATGCAAGTTAGCATTACTACAAAGGCATAATTTTTCCTGTATATCCAAACTGAAATGATAAAGTCCGCCTAATGCCTTAATGGTGCAAAGACTGCAAACTTAGAGTATCCACGATAAAACAAACCTCTAACTGCCACATCATCAAAAGGACAAACCTACACGAACAAACCTTTTACCAACAATAGACAAACCCCATAGAGGTTCATGCATGGAACCCAATAATCTACCATTTTGTTTTATTTTGTTTTTATCTTAATATTTTTCTCCACCCAAAATACCACATGCAAATACAAACCTCTCTTGTTATGTACCTCAAACTCCATGAGTAGCAATAAGGGGTTTGTTTATGAACCTCAAAAATTGAGAACAAACCCCTTATTGTGGGTGCTCTTATGTATGGAAACATGGAATACAATTTCAGGCATATTAGCATGAACTTACCACATAGAATCCCCAAGCCAAGACAGAACATCATTGTGTAGCCAAAATAAAAGCTGGTCTGAAAGAAGCCTGACATCTTTGTCTTGACGTGATAGTAATAAATAGAATACAGGTAGACATAAATGGCAGTGGAAGCAGCTGAGAAGAATGAAGTCCACTGCCAGTGGTAATTCTCAGCATTCAGCAAGAAATAAGTCCCCACAATTGTCACACACACAGTGACAATGATCAGAATCAGAAAGACGAGCAGCATGAAGCCGTAAACATAATAAACCTGAAAAGGACAAGGTGTAAGTAATCATGAGAAAAATGAGGTATCATATGTGAAAGAAATATCCTAGAAGCAGCATAGTAATCACCAACAAAACTAAAAACAATTAAGCACAATTGCAGAATCGCAACAAGAAGAGGACAATGTGCTTACTCAATAGAAGTATACAATTTTTTAGCAAAAGGAATGGAGTTCAACAGTCAGCACTACAATCTTACTCAAAGCTGTCTATCTCTCTTCCCACCTCCATACTTAATTCTTTGCTTCAAGTTTCCCCTTTTTCAGTAATTTCAAGCAAAGCAGGTAATGCAAGTTTTTACACCTCCATCACCTCCTTTCTTTCACTCCTCATACCTGCAATCATCTCATGTCCTCCTTTTATACCTCCTTAGACACAAATTTACCATCTCTACTCTCTCACCTTATGCTATAAATTCCAATGACAAACACAACCTCTACCTCAATATCTTTTTTACAGTTTCCATGAAGAGCATGATTGAATTCAGTCACCACCAAAGATTTGCTCAATTCAGAAAGGGATTTGTGGTTAGGAGCTTGAGTTTTGCCAAAAACTTTACAAGGTGCCTGTATGGTAATATAAGAAACCCTGAGCAGCTAATTGGGCTGGAAAGGCCTAAGAACATCCCAGGAGAGCTAAAGAGCTTTTGTTGGCTTCTTCAAAGGATGATAACAAGTATTCAGAGGCCGAAACAAACAGTGGGGTGTCTAGTGGTGAAAAAAACATGGTAAAAAAAAAATGGTTGAAAAAAAGGCTATAATACACAATTTTGGGATGTTTTGGGTGCAGAAAAAAAATTGCCAAAATTTTTACATAGTGCCCGTATGGTTAAAATAGGAACCTTGAAAAGCTATTCGGGTTTTAAAAGGCCATAAAAACGTCCTGAGAGAGCGAATGAGCTATTATTGACTTCTTCCGATATGTTTCTAAAAGAGGGGTGATAACAAGTCTTTAGAGGCCGAAACCGATAGTAGGGTGTGAAGTGGTGACCAAGAATACGTGGTAAAAAAACTGGGCAAAAACAAGACGAAGCGTGTGAGAGTGTGACAGTCCCTCCGGAGGCCTAATAAAAGGGCTATATAATACACAGTTTTGGGGGGTTCTAGGTCCAATGAATGCCAAATATTTTACAGGGTGCCGTATGATCAAAATAGAAACCCTAAGCAACTAATCAATTATCAAAAATTAAAAAGGCCATAAGAACGTCTTGGGAGAGCGAAAAAACTTGGTTGGTTTCCTCAAGTTGGTATTAAGTTGAAACAAAGTTGTTTTGCATATTGTAAAGAGCTGAGTTAAGTTCCTGTCAAGTTTTTATCTTACACGAGATCTAAGTAAAATTAATCTCTTTGTTCCTTTATTGAATTTTAATTTTTGCAAAAACAGTCACGAAGTTCCTTCTACAATACAACTCCAATCAAGTACAATTTCATCTAAGATAGCAGAGAGGTAGAGCAATTACTGAAGCTAGTAGGAAACCAGTAGCCCTAGCCGAAATGTAGAGGATGAGCAAGTAGAGGATCACAATCACTTAGATGAGACAGGGGTAACATTCTAGGCAAAGTAACCAGTTAACCATTACAAGTGAGTGGAAGAGCTATACTTGTTTGTGAAGAAAACAGATGAAAATGAGGGAGTTGAGTAGTTGACATCCGAAGGAAATATGAGTAAAGGAGTTAAGGGAAGACTAGATGAAGAGGAAAGGAAAATTGAAAAAGAGTTTAAGCAACCAATGAATGTATTGCAGGAAGTGATAATTTATAATACTAGTTTGAACTACCTAGTTTAAAAGATTTTTAGGCATGTTTTGAAATAAAATAAAAGGCCCCATGCCAAAATTCATGGTAATGTTGCAGGCCTGCAGATAAGTAAAATCATGAAAGAGATGTAGGGTGAATAAGCAATTGCAATTTACCAAGGACATTGACACAAGGCTTTCCTCACTAAAATTATATCCATTATTGAAAATTATCACCCAAGAAACCAGCAAAAGAAAAATAAGCATACCCATTCCTTACTTTTTGAGAGACAGTACACAAAGAACAGACAGTATAAGTAGCATACAACTAAACTTATCTCCAAATAAAGTACGCAACCTTACAATATACAACCAGACGGTATTTGCCTAAGATGTTGCTACCAAAGACTGGCTCAAGATACTTCCGCAGAAGAGATGCCAGAAATGTGACAAATTTCAAATGCAAGATCAACAGAATAAAAAACAGGACAAAAGGAGTGTAATATTACAACAGAAGAAATCAGAAACTAAAGGAAGATGGGAGAATTTACCTTGTAATTCCAAAATGAGGTGAAGACAAAATACATTTCAATGAAAATACTTCCAAAGGGAAGTAATCCACCCATAAGAGAGATGACTGATGGCGTCAGATACCATTTCTTTTCTGGAATTGGTCGAGGAATAGTCTTCACACGACAAGGATTATTAGGTGCACCGTTCCAGTTTCTTCCAACAACTGTTCCGAGAAGTGCGAGGGGAAAGGAGATAAAAGCCCATATGACAAATACTACTACCATAGTACCAAAGGGGATAGCAGCTAGTGATCCATAGAATATAGCAATTGTGTTCAGAACGAATCCAATCCCAAAGCACATAAATGGGAAAAGAGAAGCCGTGAGAATCATTGCCTTAATCCAGTTTTTACCTGATGCAAGACATGAGAGGAAGCAACAATAAGCTAAATATAGTGCAAACAAGAATGAGCAGAAACTTGTATAAGCCAAATGGCATTAAGCCAGTTACTGGAAAGTTCCCATTTCACCATCCCCCAAAACCATCAAGACAATATATAAATGGTCTGACAAAGTCTACAACATACCACCATTACGAGAATACATGCCACCACTAACATATCCTGATATGAATGATGTCAATGCATAACATACAATGAAAGTTGTGACAATAGCTCCCCTCCTGTAAAACAAAGCAAATTCAGAATTTTATATTAGAAACAATAGGGTTTAACATGCACCAAGAAAAAGGGAAATTTTAGAAGGATGAAATACCACATCCAACTAACCTATCTCGCGTAAATATCTACGATTAACAGAATAAAATTCTTTTAAAATGCAATTTACCACATGGTATAGAGTAAATTTAGTGGTGGCAAAATGTAATCAAAATATTACATACCCTATATACAACGTTCCAAATATTGCCAAAATGATGACCAGGAGAACAAGAGTTGCCAGTTGAGCACCAGTACCAACAACAGCTGTAAGCAGAGCTAAATAGCGAGGAGGCCGAAAGACATCTCCATGAACAAGTTTCCAACCAGACTCTTCACTGACATCCCTTTCCTGATATTACATATTATTGTAGGCTTTAGTAGATGACTAACAGTTGGACCATGTAAAATCACCTAATATAATAGAAGTCTTACCAGAGTTTCCAAGTCATCATCTTCCCTAGCATACTTGGCATAGTCATTTCTTAGAGTCCTCATCAATATCATCGACACTAGACCAGTCAGAAAGATGACCATCATGAAGGAATTGAAAATGGAGAACCAGTGGATCTGCAAAAGGTAAAGCAGCTTTTTAAGAAAATGTGATTTTCATCATTTTATTGTTCAATTCCAATTATCTAAATATAAAAGCAGTTTTAAAAAGGTTGGGAATAGAACCTGATGCTCAAAAAAGGGGTAATCCAAGTAAACATCAAAACGCCTAGCAAAGGTGACTTCTGTGGGTATCCATTTAACAGAGTATGTCATGTCATACACCTTCCCATCCTCTACTGTTTTGGCACCATCTTGAGTGAGATTGACATGGATGATCTGCGTACATGGGAGTTTGACTAAAGTTAGTCACCACAGAAATATTAAGTTAAAAGAAATACAGAGAAAAAAACCACAAAAAATACATATCATGGTAGCTTACTTGATTTCCGTTGTATTTGATGATGAAATTCCTGTGGGTGTAGAATACATGCTTAGCATTTTCACCATTTTTATCAAAACGAAGCTCTCCCACAAAACCTAAAGTTAAAGGGAGAAAAAGAGAAACATAAGCCACGGAAAACAATGAAGCATTTAAACATCAAAGATGAAACAACAGACAATATTGGAGACATACCCCACAGTGGTAAATCATCTGAGGAGAATTGAGCAGCCAATTATCACCAAGTAGAAAGCAAAATGTCAGTATGTAGTGCAATCAAGCTAAGTAATGATTGAACAAAATGGAAACAGGCTAAATATAACTAGGACTCTAGAAGTGTCAAACTAAAATGTCAAACCTTAATGTGTAAATGAGATGTAAAAGATTATGTAATAAGTATTTCATGGGGAACTTGAATAATTAACATACCAATGAACAACTCAAACCAGTATGAATTCTCAATTGCATCTTTGAATTGTGTAGCTTTAGACTGGTCCATTTCAAGTTCACATATGGAAGTCCTGTCAACATTTTCTGCAGAAAGGAAAGGCTACTAGCATCATAACTTGCAATTTTTAGATTAAAGACATTCAACTAAGAGCAAGAGAGGAAGACTAAAGAGAAAGGCATAACAAAGACATCCAGTCTTCAACAAGAAACACAGAGTAAAACATACTTCTGAATTTAATATCAATTCCGCTGTCAACAAGTTCATTCCCACCGAGAACCTCACCCAGGCCACCCCACCTATGGGCAACCTTACCCTGCGATTGAGGATGACAGTATGGAAGGCTGAAGTAGTTGTAGGTTTCTTGGGGATTGTTGTATGGACCAACCTTGTTCACCCACAATATTACCTTCTCATCTGACTCATACTACAAGAACAGAACAAAGGCAAGTCAATATTTCTATGAACACATAAAATCAAGAAGTAGACACAAAAGACATCAAATCGCAAGCATCTGCATCCCCACACAGCCACAATGCTACACTGACACAGCGGCATACAGAAATATAGCGTAGAAGTATCGAGAACAAAAGAAAGTCAGGTGGACACAGAAAACCTAGTCCTGGCATTGAAGCTCATGGTACCACATACAAGGTCACACCTTAAATTCAAATATAGAAATTTTCATCACCATTAGCTTGTAGTCTTGAACATCAACTCCGAAATCAAATAATAGGTTCACAGACATTAACACTTCCAGCCTTTAAGCTTATGAAGGAAACTAACAAGAAGAGCAAAATTTATTCAAATCTATATCAAGGCTTAAAATCAAATGAGTTCCGTCCTTTGTTCCTATTCGGGTTTATCCTAAATAGAAACTTTTCCAGGCAACTCTTGTCCTCTTAACAACTCCAACATCAAAATACTGCTACAAAATCAAAACGTGTCTTAAGGATATATTCCATGTGCTTAGATAAAGTATGCCAGACTATTCACCCAAGAAATGATTATGATAAAATAGTATGCCAGACTATATTCCTTTGATGATATTGGCCGTTTTTGTGTTCCAGATGTCGTCTGATCAAAAAAAGCCTCAATAGCATCAGAACGCTGAAGTTCAAAATTTTGCACCTTCAACACGCTAAATTATATGCTTAAAGATTCATAAGGTATGATGACTCACACACTCTCCCTCATCTTACAGACTCGCACATTGTCTTCAATTTCGTGGGAACATAACACAAAGCATATTTTGTAACAACACAAAAACTATAAGGGTAGATTGTAATTTTCAATACTACATCAAGCACAATGCTCTTAAACTCCACAAACATATTATCTAGGAAGAGCATCAACAAAAACAGAATAATAAAGACAACAGCAAAAAAATTTTAATACAAAAACGTATCAAAGCAATACGAGATGAAGCATCAAGCAAAACACCCACTCAATTTTGAGCAAGTGCTTTGGTTGCAATCAGGTACTTCGTCAAGGTGAATTGATGAATTTGAAATTTGTTCAAAACTTCAAGTGATATTTAGATCATAGTTTCAAATAGTCAAAACACCCATTCTAATTTCAGCCTTAAGCCCAAAAAAATCCATAAAATCCAGTAAGCTACCCACAGTCCCACACGAAGATACACAAACTCGACCACAGATAATTCTAGCAGCCCATTTGGTATGCGGAAAACCGGTAAAAGACGGTAGAAATGGTAATGAATATACAGTTACATTCTGTAATTAAAAAGTCATCCCATTATCCACAGCTAAAAGTTCACATAGTACAAAATTTCCATTAGGAAGACTTGGATTGCAATTCTGAAAGCATCATCAGTCATAATAGGGATGATGCCATGAAATGCATGGACTTGAATCTATTAACTGCAGTACAATACCTCAATTCTCTCACTCATCTTCATTTTCTGAAATAACACTCATACAATCTATCTTCGTATCGAAGCGAATCGAAAGGCATTCAATTTCCAACAAAACCCAGAACCTAAAAATCCATAAACCCTAAACCCAATTCCCAAACCCCCAAATTCTACCACCCATTTCCCAATTAAGCTAAATGGGTATCCAAGAAAATCCAATAAAACAATGTTGCTAACAAAAATTCAACATCAAAACACAATATAAATCAAACAATTCAACAACAAAGAACCTAAATCAAACAAAAACCTGAGATCTAAAGCTAAAACCCAGCTAAAGAAACACAATCAAACTTCAATTAAACACAAAAACACAAAGATCCCAGAAAAACCCAAGTAAATTAAACAAATCAAATAAAATCCCATTACCAAAAACAACAAAAGATTAAGTCTTTAATAATTAATTTAGAAAGAAATAGCTAAAAAGTGAGTTACAGTGTACTAACCTTGTGATCTGATTCAGAAGCAAGAGATAATGAAGAGAAAGAAATGAAGAAGATGAAGAAGAAAATGGTGGTGGATCGTACGGTGGAGGGCATGGCTGAAGTGAGAAGATCAACCCAAAATCAAAGGTTGGGATTTTGGGATTTTTTTTTTTTTTTGAAGTGTGAAATTGAAATTAGGGTGAAAAAAAAAGCAGAAATTGGAAGTGTTATGAAAGTATTAAATGTAGGGTAATTTTAATTTTTTTTTTTCTGGGGTATAGTATAGTAGTGGTAGTTTGGTCAGAAACTCAAAGAAAACTCTTCTTCTTCGATGTTACTCGTAGTCTTGAAATTGGTTGAAGAAGAAGAAGAGGAGAGAGAAAGATGCATGTGATGTGTTTGATTGACCTATATTTCTTTCACCTCTTTTGATCTTTCTTTCTATTTTTAATCTTTTTTTTAAGACTTGGCTAATGGATGGTTGTGACATGACTTGTGAGATACTGAGCTCGGACTTTTTAGGAAATAAGAATAACAATTCAGGCCGATTTCGATTCTACTTTGTTTTGTTTCAAGTGAAAAAAATTGCTTTGCCAAAAAATATTTTACTTTTGACCCCTAACAAAAAACGTTTGTAAATCATAATTGAATGCTAAAAATAATTCGAGTTACCATGTATACAATAATAATTGTACTCCGGAGTTCTTAAAATAGAACCTTGTTTGACAACATTTCCCTCCCTCTTATCATTATTCTTGTGTTGTACTTCTTTCAATCAAATAAATGATTTATGAAGTCCTTTCAAAAACTTAAATTTTATGGTGCAAGTAATTAAAAATACCTCATAATGATGAATTGATGATGGATTGATTGAAGAAATATCAAAGTTATGCTTTGAAAAACCTCGATGCAATGGTAAAAAACATAAAGAAAGATTGCAACATGACTAATGAATGACAAGGGTTAAAAATTTTGATAATATGAATCAGGATCAATCAAAAAAGAGTTTCCCTTTGTGGAATCGTAGATATTGCAACAAGCTCTTCTATAATAGTATGCACTATGCAAGAGTGAGAGAACGGAGAGTAGAGACCATAGATAATGAAGGGCACTGCTCGAATCCCATTTCTTCCTTTCCATTATAAGTGTAAATCTACTAGAGTTACAGTGAAAAAATTGCATCTTCTGAGACAAAAATTACATATTCTCACAAAGCTTAGCTTCGCCATATCTACCCTAAATCTCAACTCATGAAGCATTTTTCTGATATTCTGTCCAACAAGATGCACAGTAATACCCCTCCCACGTTCCTGAAACCAACAGAGTCGGCAGAAACTAACATGCTTATGAGATGCTGCATAAATTAGTCGCACTTTATGTTTTTGTAAATCCTTCGTACAAAAAGGTTTGAGCCCAGGAATCCAACTGCCCCTGATATTCAAGAAAAATAGAGATCATCAGTCCCTAAAGTTCAACATTTGATACGTTATTGCTAATTTATCGCAACCTGTTATTCTAATGATTTACGATTATCATATGAAACTCATGCACAAATGCATGACGATTTCTGAAAATTGAGAGAGGAATAGTGAAGGGCTATGTTTTTTAGATACTTACCGCAAAGAATTCCCAGCCCAAGACAGAACATCAAAGTGTAACCAAAATAAAAGCTAATCTGGAAGAACCCTGTCATCTTGGTCTTCACATGATAGTAGTAAATTGCGTATAGATAGACATAGATTGCAGTAGATGCTGCCGAAAAGAATGAAGTCCATTGCCAGTGGTAATTCTCAGCATTCAACAAGAAGTATGTCCCCACAATCGTGACACATACAGTAACAATGATCAGGATCAAAAATACAAGAAGCATGAAGCCATAAACATAGTAGACCTGCAAGAGTAACAGTGTAAGAAAGCAGCACCACGAAGTTACAGGAGCAGTTACGACAACTGATATGTAGAAAGGAGGGAGTACCTTGTAATTCCAGAAGGAAGTAAAAACAAAATACATCTCAATGAATATGCTCCCAAAGGGAAGCAATCCCCCCATAAGAGAAATAACAGAAGGGGTGAGATACCATTTCTTCTCAGGAATAGGCCGGGGGATAGTCTTCACCCGGCATGGATTGTTTGGAGATCCACTCCAGTTTCTCCCAACAACAGTGCCAAGGAGTGCAAGAGGGAAGGAGATAAAAGCCCAAATAACAAAAACCACTACAATTGTACCAAAGGGAATAGCTGCCAGAGATCCATAGAATATAGCAATAGTGTTCAACATGAACCCAATGCCAAAGCACAAGAATGGGAAAAGGGATGCTGTTAGAATCATCGTCTTTATCCAACTTTTACCTGGCAAGACAATATCCATCCACAATTTTTAGAAACAGCAACAACAGAAAAGAGGGTGGACAATTGACAAGATACCAAGTTTTAAATTACATACCACCATTACGGGAGTACATTCCACCACTCACATAGCCTGATATAAACGATGTCAAGGCATAACAAACAATGAATGTTGTGACAATGGCTCCCCTCCTGAAATCAAGTTCACAGTAATATTAAAGAACTGTACATGTGTAGCAGTAGGAAGGAGAGTCTTGCACACGAAAAGAATAATAGGAAAAAATACAAAGCTCATCCAGCGTCCAGGTAACTTTGTTTATCAGCTCTGTCACATACATACCCTATATACAGCATTCCAACAATTGCCAGAATGATGACAAGTAGAATAAGAGTTGCCAGCTGCGCCCCATTTCCAACAACAGCTGAAAGAAGAGATAAGTTGCGAGGAGAACGGAAAACATCCCCATGAACAAGTTTCCAACCAGATTCTTCACTAACATCTCTTTCCTAAACATAGACACCAAGTTCAGCAGAAGCCCATATTTTAAAAATCTATGCACATACTAATCAAAGAGGAAAAATTCTCACCAAAGTTTCCAAATCATCATCTTCCCTGGCATACTTTGCATAATCATTTCTAAGAGTCCGCATCAATATCATAGATACCAACCCCGTCAAGAAGATCACCATCATGAATGAATTAAAAATGGAGAACCAATGTATCTGCCAAAAAAATAAACGAGACAAATCAGAAGTGGACATAATAACATAAAATTATCTTTATATCTTTTCTTTATCTACTACGTATAAAGAGAGAGAGCGGGTGGGGGCATAAGTTTCATGAAAGCATAATTAAAAGTCCCAAAAGACATAAAGAAAGGATTCCAAAACAAAATGGCAGGACTTTTTGATTCAGTATGTCGAGATTAAAAATTAAAAGCAAGCAAGCTTCAAATAGAGGAGATAAAAAACCTGGTGCTCAAAGAAGGGATAATCTAGGTATACATCAAAACGCTTGGCAAAGGTAACATTAGTTGGAATCCATTGGACTGTGTATGTCATGTCATACACCTTCCCTTCTTCCACTGGTTTGGCACTGTCCTGGGTGAGATTAACATGAATGATCTGCAGAATAACAATTTATAAGCTATACATGATTGGAAATATAAGGTCATAGGGGAGCAAGATAACTAAGAAATTAAAGTTAGATGGAATTACCTGATTGCCATTATATTTGATAATAAAGTTCTTGTTTGTATATAGAACATGTTTGGCATTCTCAATGTTTTTATCGAAATGCAGTTCTCCCACAAAACCTGTTTGTGTAAAAAGTCGTTAAACTTCAAGTTAATTGACACAGAAGCTAAAATTCAGTAATAATTTTGAGTAACCAGGGAAGAACAGACGCATACCCCACAGTGGTAAATCATCTGAAGTTTGTTGAGCAGCCAGGATAGTCAAAGGGAAAACAAAAATTAGTCAAATGATCAAAAACCACAATTTGTGCATCAACGAGAACAGAAGCAGCATTTATGAAATAGACAGAAATAATAATGCTGACACCTCATCTAAAATATAATTGGAAGAGAAAATTGATGACATAACATTTTTGGTGTCACTAATAAATGACAGAAGGTGACAGGATTAAGCTTGCATTATGATTCATGAGTAATGACATACCAATAAAGAATTCAAACCAATAGGAATTTTCAATTGCATCTTTGAACTGTTTGGCTTTAGCAGGATCAACTTCAAGTTCACATATGGTCGTCTTGTCGGTATTTTCTGCACAGGCAAACGATAGCAAACCAGGTAAAGCATTAGGTAAATGATATACACATTACACACACTATTAGATGGACAGAGCGAATAGTCATAAAAATAGTATCTGCAAAAAGGGTGAACACTTACTTCCAAATTTAATATCAATTTGGCTATCAATAAGTTCATTTCCACCAAGAACCTCACCCAATCCACCCCACCTGTGGCCAGAATTCCCAGATGGACGACAAAATGGAAGGCTGTAGTAGTTATAAGTTTCTTGAGGATTGTTGTATGGACCAACTTTATTCACCCAAAGAGTTACATGTTCATTGGCTTCATACTGTATGCATTCAAAACATCACTACATAAATTAGCAAAATTAAAGAAGACATCAACCATCAGAAAACACATTCACATACAGTGATACAGACAAGCAGACAGGTAAGGAATTTTATTTGGAGGAGAGGGAGTGTCCCCTGACAGTTAGATGGAGTGAATAGCCATGACTAGAGAAAAAAAAACATATGCTTCAGATTTGTAGATAAAATAAGGAATTGCCATTTATGCCAACGAAAAAAATTGTGCAAAAGGTACTTCATGTCTTCATCACCCAGATTACCTAAGCTGCAACACTAACTAAAGGAACTAACATGCATACGGATCTATGGTACATCAACTATGCTCTAAACACTCCAGATAACGGAAGGAGAATAACCTAGAGCCATAGACAAAGCGAAGAATGGTCTAGCCGGATAAGACTGCCCTATTAGATATATATAAGATTTGCTTTGAAAATCACTTCTCTATAAAGATATGAGGAGTTTAATACTTTCATATCACAGAAATATCACCATTCATTATGAAGAAAGCAGAACTCCATGATTCTTACAATGCTGATATCTTCAATTTCTTAAAACACTAGTATACTACGAAACTTCCAAGAGCACTGCTCGACTCCTACCCTCCATCCCTCCAACAATCTCAAATATATCCATAACCTAAACACTTCTCCAATCTCCAATAGTCGACACACCGAATCATCAAACACCAGTGTTTGCGGGCAGAGTAAACTCAATGTCATCTATCCTAAACTCAATGTCATGTATCCTAAGCTTAGTTAAGGAACCCTAGCCCTAATATTCACTGAAAAAGGCTCTGAACTGTTTGAAAGTGTTCATAAACAATTGAAAATGGCAATACAATATATTCATAATTCATATGATCATGTTTTGATGCCTAATACAGTAATGCCAACAATCAAAATCAACTTAAAATTAAACATTATATTCATCAAAATCAAAATTAATCTACATTACAATCACTACAAAAACCCTCATTTTTCATAAAATTACACCAAAATTCAAAATGGGTATCGCAAAATCCACATTAATAAATCAAAACAACCCAAAATATACCCACATTCACAAAATTAACCCTAAAAATGCAATTAATTTTCAAGATCTGAACCAACAACCCAATTAAACAAGAAATCAAATCAAACCCACAATGCGAAACGAATCAAAAACAACAATGCAACAAAAAAAAAATTAAAAAAATTACAAATTAAAACATCAAAACCCAGAAATTACCTTGTGATCAGATTCAGAGGCAAAAATGGGTGAAACAATAAAAAAGACGGTGAAGATGAAGAGAGATATAGATCCGACGGTGGAGGACATGATGATGGAGGACAGAGAATATGACCTCCGCTTAACGGTCGGATCTGCTACAATACGAGGTTGTTTAAAACGACGGAAAAAAATAATAAAAAAAAAAATGAACAAAATTTTATTTGAATTTAGTAGTATACTGCAGTATCATAGTTTATTTAATTTTAAAATGAGGGTTAATTTAGGTTGATGATTGATTAATAGTGGAAGATTGTGATTAAAGGTGTCATTAATTTAACGACGATGATGATGATGGGAGTGATTAATGGTGGTGGAGAAGTGCTAAGTACGTCACGAACTTTGGGACTATTGAAGCAATCTTTGATTAATTAAATTAAATTAATGGAAATGCTTAAAAGTGTAAGTTAATGGCCAATTATGTTATTGGGCAATTGGGCTTCTTTGTAATGGTCAGATCTCAGAAGTACAGTCCAATTAAAACGCCTTTTGCCACAAAGAGGTTCCCACGAATCCTCCACTTCCCTCCCCCATAGGGGTCTATGTCTATGTAATATGTGTAATTATATGAGTCATCAATAGGTTATATTCAAGCGAATAAATGTGACATGTGACACTCTTTATAAGCATTTTATGTAAAAGGTCATTATTTTAAATAAAAATACAAATGGTATGAATGCGCCACGTAAGCTCCCCATCTTTTATTAAAATATCGCCACGTATGTACATATACTCAAAAATGATATGATTACAAAGATCGAACCTATGACCTCTTTCATGTCATCCAACCTAATTACCAGCTCAACTGGATTTTGCTAATGTACTACATTCATATTTTAAAATATATATTCTTTCAGTCGCAACCTTATAATCAATACAACAATTAATTGACTACAAAGTATAAGCGTGGGTACTACATTTTTTATTTTCCTCAACCTCAACTCATATTTTAGATCAATGTCTACGTACCAAACTGCTAATCGACATTAAAGTGATCTACAATTTTTATCGGTGTGTTTTCTCGGTCCAAATGAAGGAAGTAAATTGATTCTTTGGGGTTGATTTTAAATGTGAGTAATGTTTTAATTTAGGAAGATTATGTATTCAACTTTATAAAATTATAGGAATCATAAGCTATTATGTTTTACTTTATCTCATTTTAAAAGAACCGTGTTATGTGGCACACTCCAAAGTATATGTGCCATGTAAGTTTGCCATGTCATTTAACAAAAAAAAATGTGTTTAGTTCTAGATTCATGTACTTAGTTTTCTTACAAATCAAAGCCATGCATCTACTATTTCAACTAACTTTGATTAATGAATTTAAATGTCAGCATTACATTATATATTCATTTCATTTATTAAGTAGATTAGAAGTAAGTTTTGTTTATTTTCACAAGTATAAAATGTAAATATATATGAAGTGCTCATATCAAAAAAACAGATTAATATTAAGTGGAAAATTTAAAAGTAACGTCTGGGGCATTGCCCAGGTCGATACTCTAGTAATATATTAAAAGGCGTTCCAGTCAACATCGATGCGCCACGTAAGCCGCCCAACATTCAGCAACATGTCGTAGCCATTAAAATTGAACTCGTGACCTTTCAAATGAAATGTAAATACACAACCATCAACCCACTTTGTTTTTGTTGATTAATTGTTCACAATCAAATATAATAAAGTGCTATAGCTACATGAGTACATGTAACTAAAAGTACATGCACGACAATTGTTATTTTCATCCAATAAAAAAGTGAAAGCTTTTTTTAACGACAAACTTATATTATCATGGAAACATAGTCTTTATCAATTTTGCATGAGCCAATTAATTGCAAAAAGATAATAAAATCAATTATAAAAATTTATGAATAATAACATTTTACCTCCGTCTTTTATTACTTGCTACATTTATTTTTTCACATTTCTCAATAAACAACTTTAAAATTTATTATCTTGATTTATATATTTCAATAAATTATAAAAAGTACATATTTGGAAAATTTACATCGAAATGAATCAAACAAGATCTCGTATAGCTATATTTTTAGTATTTGGTATTTTGAGAGCGACCCGAGGCATCGCCCGGGCTATATTACTAGTTAGGACTCAAAAACATGATATTTGAAATGGAAGTGTGAGAGTTTAACCTACAATTCATAATGATTTTGATGTTTAATGTTTCAAAGTAATATATAATAAGGTCTTATAATTATATGGTATAAGTTTTTTATTTATTTCAAAGTAAAACCTATGAAATTGTTATTTTTATCTCTAATCCTTTGTTTTTTTCCCTTTAAAATGTCAAAACATCTATAATCTAATTTGCACTACATAAAAAATACATTATGAAAAGCAAATAAAAACATATTTGGTAAGTGTAACAGACTTGAGGCATTATCCGGCCCATTTTTTTTATAATTATTATTTTTAATCCTCATATCAGTATATGTTTCCGGTCGCAAATTCAAGCAATTTTTTAAGAATCAGATAATGAATGGAACCTTACCAATTACAAAAATCACCCGAGATAATAAATGGAAACCTCATCAATTAGAAGTTATTGTGGTAAATTATTTCACACTCCAACTAAACAAGGACTAAATGACCTATTAACATGACTTGGTAATGTTTCTAACTCCTTAAAATTACAATCATTTGAAAAATATTAGAATATGTATATGACCTATGAATCACTAATCAATCACAATTGAATTAAACTTACACGCCAACAAATAGAGTTCTTGAATTTTATTTTTATTTTTTTAGAAAAATTCAATACGTAAGTCATGTATATTACTCCGTATAAAGAATCTCAATTTCTCCATTCTATTCTAGTTTTTTAATCAATCAAGCAATAGGCTCATTTGAAAATTCCTAAAAAAAGTCCATTTGCCGTGTAGAATGCAACCAAAATGAGAACTAAAATAAGATGGAGAAGGTACATAAATTCGAATACAAACAATGCAACATGATTATGTTTTATGTAGTGACTAGAAATTAACCTTAATTTTATCAACCAAACAACAAATCCACCTAAAAATTTTACATTTTTTCCCACTAAAATGAATTGACGTGAGCACATAAACCAAAATGAACACTAAATTGAAACGAAGGGAGTATACAAATCCTTAGACACGCATATCAACGCACATGGTCGTTCCTTTTATCCACTTGACGACGAACTCCCCCATGTGCACACTGCACCAACGCCGCACCCCTCATCACCACCCCAGTCCCCAATCCCCATTCACAACAAACTCACTCAAATATAAACCCACTTTCAACCAATTCCCCTCTTTTTTTCCCCTTTTCATTAATTATTCAACCACACTTAAAAAAAAAACTTAAATCCTTAATCTCTCATCATCTAATCTAATCAAAAAACATGAAAACCACCAACAAAAAATGACACTCAAAACCCTTCAACAACAAAACCACCATCATAATAATCAACAACAACAACAACAATCATCATCGTCATCTTCGTTAATCTCATGGATTTTCAACAATCGTCGTCGTCGAATATTCTTCATTATTATCTGTTCTCCTATACTTCTACCTCTTTTATGCGTCTCATTTCCTGTGCTATTCCTTTGTCAACTGTACCTATGTATCTGCCGCCGTAGACGGCGGCGTGATGACGGCGATTTGCGGCGGTGTGAGGAAGGTAGAGCGGAAATTGACGATGACGGTGACGGTGATGGTGACGGTGATGGTGACGGTGATAAGAGGGAGATAGGATGGATGTTGTTGCAGAGGTATTTGGAAGATCAGTTACGGCTTGTTGGATCTGTGGTTTCTGTTTATGATTGTGGTGATGATGATGATGATGATGATTTTGATGATGAAGTTGTTGAAGTTGAGAGTAGAAGACCTTTTTTGATTTGATTTGATTTGATTTGATTTTGATTTACATTGTAGTTTATGATTTTTTTTTGTTTTTTGGGTGTAAATTAAAATACATTTTAGAATTATGAATGTTGTTATAGTATGTATTGTATTTGTGTATTATGAAATGAGAAATGAGAAATGAGAAATGAGAAATGAGAATGATAATTGTGCAGTGAATGTGATTTTTTTTACTGTCAATGTTAATGTTTTATCGTTGTTTACTCCCATAATCTTATGGTAATTGGCTTCCCCACTTTTTAACTAAACAAACTAAATTGCTTGAGAAGGGCAATTGTCTAAGCATTCTTTGTTTGGATTTATACGACCACTACCGCTATGATATAATAGGTTTAGGTTTAGTTATCTAAGCATTATTTGTTTGGATTTATAAGACCACTACCGCTATGATATAATTTTTTTGGTGCTATTCACACTACCGCTATGATATAATAGGTTTAGAGGTAACTAGAAGTTTGTAACAAGTCGAGGTTTAACAAATATTTATCTAACTATTTAAGTTTTCAATCCTATATTACAAATTTTAGCCCAATATTTTCATGCCAAATAAGCTTGATTAACGACTTAACGAGCCGAGCCGAGCCTTTCACCATCACCTATTAGAAAGACTTTAATATTTTTACACAAATTATGAACAAAAATAAAATCAAAAATAGGGTAGTCCAAATAACCGAAAACAAAAGGTTGATCTTCACACTTTCCTAGTTTCCCTAATTGAAAAACAAAAAACCTCCTCAGTTGTTGGAATTTCGCACCCGATTTTCGCACTTTCAGTTTTCCCCATTCGTAAAGATCTTGTACTCCGTCCTTTTCTGTTATTATACCACCTTTATAAAATGGAACTACTTCTACTACTTCATCATCTTCTTCACATGAACTCCTTCTCCTTCCTCCAATGGAAGACCGACAACAACAACAACAACACCAAAACGACACCGTTTTGGGCACCGTAGACTACAAACGCCGTCCCACTATACGATCCAAACATGGTGGCTGGACTTCCGCTCTCTTCATCATCTGTAAGTCTAATTACCTTATTACCCCCAGAAAAATCACACCTTTATTTTATTTTTAATTATATTGAATGAATTATTGAATAAAGATTGAATCTTTTGAATGTATGTGTTATTTCAAAGGGGTGGAAATGGCGGAAAGAATAGCATATTATGGAATATCAGGGAATTTAATAAGCTTTTTGACTGGTGATTTGGGGCAGTCAACAGCAGTGGCGGCTGCAAATATCAATGCATGGAGTGGAATTTCTCTGCTTCTTCCAATATTGGGTGCTGTAATTGCTGATTTATTTTTGGGAAAGTATTACACTGTTGTTGCTGCTTCCATTATTTATGTCTTGGTTAGTTTAATTTTTTTTTCAATTTTGGGAATTTAGTTAATTTGAACTGAATTTGTGGGTTTTTATTGGGTTAATTAAGTTGAGATGGGAAATGGGTATGCTCTGAAATCAGAATTGGGAAGTTTGGTGGTCAGTTGTTTGTGCAATATTTTCTCTAATTTTGAGGCGAAAATTGGATGAATTTGAAAGTAAATTCGTGTTTACTGTATGTTTGATACTTTAATGGTTAATTAGAAAGTTCACTAGTGTAAAAAAATTGAGATTATTACTTTTGATTTAGTGAACATTTCTAGTGTGTGGAGTTCAGATTTTAGGCCCATTTTAATTTTATGTTTACAATAACCAGTGACTACTGGTGTTTGGCTAATTGAGAGTTGCTGAACTCAATGTACTAATTGTCTTCTTCAATAGATGGTTTTTGTGATTTTAGTCGACCTCAAATTATTTTGAAAATACGGCTTGAATTGATTGTTATCATTGATTTCCTTTCCTTTGTTGGGATTGTTGCACCCAAAAGTTTAGGTCTCAATATAGTCACTTGTAATGTTTCCTAATTCCTTCTCGTCCCACTTTAATGACCAACAGGGTTTGGGATTGCTAACTTTGTCAGCATGGCTACCTTCTCTTGTTTGTCTCAGACAAGGAAGGAGCCCAAAATGCTTACTACATTCACAAGTTATATTGTTGTTTGCGGCGCTTTATCTGGTGGCTATTGGGCAAGGTGGGCACAAGCCTTGTGTTCAGGCTTTTGGTGCTGATCAGTTTGACGAAGAAGATCCTAAAGAGAGCAAAGCAAAGAGCTCATTCTTCAATTGGTGGTTTTTTGGTGTTTGTACTGGTGGTGTGTTAGGCATTGCTGTCTTGAGTTATGTTGAAGAAAATCTTAGTTGGGCCCTTGGTTTTGGGATCCCTTGCCTCATTATGCTAGTTGCCTTGGTGATATTTCTGCTTGGAACTATGACTTATCGTTATAATATAAAATCCGAAGGGGAAAGCCCTTTTGTGAGGATTGGCAGAGTGTTTGTTGCAGCAATGAGAAATAGGAATGCTACTATACGTCCTGTGGTTGGTGACAACGAAGACTTGGTTCAAGAAGCCAATCCCCACTATGGATCTCGACAGTTCAGGTTCCTTGACAAAGCGTTGATTCCTCCCATGAATTCAAACAGTAGTAGAAAAGCATGCAGTCAGTGCGACGTTGAAGAGGCAAAGGCAGTACTTAGATTGTTTCCTATATGGGCAACAACATTAGTGTATGCAATTGTCTTTTCACAGCTTTCAACCTTCTTCACCAAACAAGGCATTACACTAGATAGATCAATAGGGCCTAAATTTTCTATACCTGCTGCAGCATTACAGTCTCTCAGTGGCACCTGCATTGTTATCTTTATCCCGATTTATGATCGCATTCTTGTGCCAGTTGCCAGAAAGTTGACTGGAAATTCAGCTGGAATATCAATGCTTCAGAGAATTGGAGGCGGGTTGTTTGTATCAATTTTTGCAATGGTGGCTGCTGCTGTTACAGAACGGGAAAGACTCAAGATTGTCGTGCAACATGGACTGACTAATTTGCCTCATATAACGGTTCCAATGAGAATTTGGTGTTTGCTTCCACAATGCGTCTTGTTAGGAATTTCAGAGGCATTAATCATGGTTGGATTGCAAGAATTTTTCTACAGCCAGGTCCCGACTGAATTGCGTAGTGTAGGTCTGTCTCTGTATCTGAGTATCTTTGGAATTGGAGGACTGCTAAGTAGCCTTCTTATCTCATTGATCAACAAAATAACTAGCAGAGCTGGGGGAGAGAGCTGGTTTCCAGATAACTTGAATTGCGCACATATTGATTACTTCTATTTTCTGCTCGCTGGTCTTAGTGCCATAGGGCTGGGTTTTTTCACCTACTTTGCAAAGTCATACATTTACAACAACAACAAAAGAAGAGTTCCTTCTTAAACAGGTGATAACTGTGATATGATATATATGTGTCTTGCTGTATTGAAGCTACGGCTGTAAATTGTTCTTCAAGCTAATATCTCTTATCACACAATTATCAGTACTCTCTAATTCGAGTTTAATTTACTTCGCATTTCACATGCATGTAGCACAATAGTTTACTAGTTGTGACCAACATTATTTTGGCACGCATAGAGGGGTTGTTCGGGGAAGAGAGTTTTGGAGAGAGGTTAGAAGTTTGGAGAGAGTTTAGAGTTTAAACGGGTGACTCGGTGACTGAAAAAGTACCAAGGAAATAAATTTTAATTCAATTCATTCAGTGACTCGGGTATAACCAAAAAAGAACATGGTCTAATGCGTTACACCTATTTTCACCTTTTTTGTTTTCACCTTTTTTTACAGAGTTCGAGCATTATTTCATTTCCTAATTTTATTTAGGGAAGGGAAACATAGCATCCTAAAATGATACGAGGAACTGAACAAGTCACACTTATTCAGATACCATTTTCTGTAAATGTGAAGTGAGACTACATAGTGAATAGTGATTACTCATTGCTTATTCAGATATATGTTTTCCGTTACCATGTTGTGGGACTGTGGGAGAGATGACACTCAATTGTAAAGTCTCAATCACGAGCAGTAGCTAGTGGAGCAATAAAGTCTCCTTTGTTCATTATCAATACAAACCAAACATCTTTGAGAGGACATTTCTCCACCATAAAAAAAAAAAAAAAAAAAAAAAAAAAAAAAACACAACAACCAACCAATTGCCGTTGATTCAAGTGGTAAGCAGCTTGACGTCGTTAAATAGAGGTTTCACGTTCGACCCTCATCGAATACACTTCTTTTATTGGGAGATTTATTCACCACAAGTCAGGTGTGCAACCCGGGTCAAATTTGTATGTAGTAACAGCTAAATTTTAATGAACCAGGTGGACATACGTAAAAACATTTAAAAAAAGTACAACACTATCTCATCACCCCATTGTAATTTGGATCATCCCTAATTCTTTATTCTATTAATTATGACATGTGTTTTTTTAATCAATACCTTCTTTGTATTTTTGATCATTAGTTAATGCATGGGTAAGAATTTTAAAATACATGAATCTGCTTAATTGGTAGTAACCTTTTTACTTAAGCATTTTATATGGATCGTGATTTAAGATCATGCACTATATGCATATCATTTTCTTTTAACACGGAAGCAAAACAGTGTTGAAATACAAAAACTTATATAAAATAGTATTATTTAGTAAGACCGCTAGGTTGTTAGAAAAACAAAAACTTATATAAAACGTGTGTCCAATATTCATTAATTAGTTACGAAAATAATCAATTATTTTGACAGTGACACCATGATTATAAGTTACTTCACTTAATACCATAAAAAAAACAAAAAAAATGTGATCAACTGATCAATAACCATATCCTCATTCTCAAAGTCTCAATTCGCAAACAAACACTGTACTTCTATCTCTTGGAATTTTCTACACGGAATTTGCACTCACTTTTCATGTTTGTCATTTCATTTCTAAAAATTTGTACTGTTTTCATATTTTCATGTACCTCTAAAAATGGCAAATTCTCAACATACTAATTCTAGCTCACCATCATCTTCAACTGAGCTAGTTTTTGACACAAATGACACTCCATTACTACCTTCACATCAACAACAAGATGACACCATTTATGGTATCATGGACTATAAGCGCCGTCCCGCGGTACGGTCCCAACATGGAGGTTGGGTCTCATCATTGTTCATTATCTGTAAGTTGTACATTATTTTGTTACTTGTATAACAAAATGACACACTTTATTGTTTTGTTGAACTAAAATGATCGGAAATATTTGGGTGTGCGTGTTTTTTTTTTTTTTACCAGGGGTTGAAACAGCAGAAAGGATAGCATTTTATGGAATATCAGGAAATATAATAAGTTTTTTGACTGAGAAATTGGGACAGTCAACGGCAAAGGCGGCTGCTAATGTCAATGCATGGGGTGGAGCTTCTCAGCTTTTTCCTATATTGGGTGCTATCATTGCTGATTCTTTCTTCGGAAAGTATTACACCATTGTTGCTGCTGCTTTTATTTATGTCTTGGTTAGTATTATATTTATATTAAAATTTTTTTATCAATTAATTTGATTTAGTTACTTTGTTTTATTTTATTTGGAAATTTGATGGAATAGATATAGTTTGTTAGGGATATGTCATCTGTGAGGTTTTGGTACTTGGTCAGCAATGCTACCGTCTCTTGACTCTCTCAACCGAGGAAGGAGCAGCATTGGTACTTCAGAATCTTCCCTGCATCCACAAGTAATATTATTCTTTGTGCCGCTTTATCTGGTGGCTGATCAGTTTGATGAAGAAGATCCCACTGAGAGAAAAGCCAAAAGCTCTTTCTTTAACTGGTGGTATTTTGGAGTCTGTTCTGGCGGTTTGATAGGTACTGGAGTTTTGAGCTATGTTCAGGATAACTTTAGTTGGGCCCTATGCGTCATCATGTTATTTGCTCTGGTCATATTTCTACTTGGAACTACGACTTATCGTTACACTATGATTCCCAAAGGGGAAAACCCGTTCACAAGGATAGGTAGAGTTTTTGTTGCAGCAATGAGAAATAGGAGCGCTACACTTCCTGTCGTTAGCGAGAATGAAGAGTTGGTTCAGGAAACTGTTCCCCATGATGGATCTGGACAGTTCAGGTTCCTAGACAAAGCGTTACTTCCACCTGATAATTCAATCAGAAGTGGCCGGAAAAGTCTGCAGCAAAAGCAAGGTAGAAGAGGCTAAGGCAGTACTAAGGTTGTTTCCTATATGGGCATCAACATTGGTGTTTGCGATTATCTTCTCGCAGCCACCAACTTTCTTCACTAAACAAGGCGTTACTACATTAGATAGATCTATCACGTCTAACTTTGCTATACCTGCTGCATCATTGCAGTCTTTTATGGGAATCTGCATTATTACCTTCATCCCTATTTATGATCGTGTTCTTGTGCCTGTGGCCAGAAAATTCACTGGAATATCAATGCTTCAAAGAATTGGAACTGGGTTGTTCATATCCATTATGACTATGACGGTTGCCGCTGTCATGGAGAAAGTAAGAGTCGAAACTGCCTTACACTATGGGCTCAGAGATTTGCCTGAAGTGACAATCCCAATGAGTATATGGTGGCTGCTTCCGCAATGTATCCTGTTCGGAATTGCAGAGGCATTTACCATGGTTGGTCTGCAAGAATTTTTTTACAGCCAGGTTCCAAATGAATTGCGAAGTGTAGGTTTATCTGAGTATATTCGGAATAGGAGGACTATTAAGTAGCTTTATGATAACTTTGATCAACAAAGCAAGTAGTAGAGATGGGGGAGAAAGCTGGTTTCCGGATAACTTGAATCGCGCCCATCTTGATTACTTCTATTGGCTGCTTGCTGCTCTTAGTGCCACAGGGTTGGCTTTTTTCACCTACTTTGCAAAGGCATACATCTACAACAACAAACAAATCCTCTATAAAAGGTGATCGCGCTGATGGATAATTCATGTTATACGGAAATTGTATTATCGAAATGTACGTATGTGTAATTTTATATGAAGCTATTACTATTTATGAGAGTTTGGTGTATACTCCATGAATCCATGCCTCCCACTTTGTTTATGTATGTAACCGGAGACGTGACCGAGAGTTTGGAGTATCCATCAAATTAAACCTTGGCATACACAGTGTAGCAAAGCGCTTGCATTTTATAGTTAAGCTTGCATATACATTATCTAACCATGGATCTGCTCAACAAGTCAATGCAAGTGTATATGTCAAGGCTGTCAAACAATTAAGTAAGTTGGGCTGAAGTGGGTATGTTGGGCTTAGCCATGTACTTCGAGTAGAAAGCGCAAATAAAAAATTAAAATGGTTAAAGAAAATTTATAAATAATTGAGGTATTACCTAAATAAGATGGACCACTAAATATAGTTACGTCATAATTATATTTTAGGAAAAAAATATTGTACTTTGTATAAATTATTTTAGGAAAATAATCAACGGAGGATAAAAAAGGTGTCATATTATTTTGAAAAAAATTGCTTGACTTATTCAAAATAATAGTTTAGGAAAAAAAATCTACTTGATACGGAGTATATTAGGAAACAATTTGGTACAATATATTAAGAAACAAATTAATCAAAGAAATAGCCTACTAAATGTATAATTGAAAAGAGAAAAAAAACATGAATGAATATTGTATACATTTGGGGTACAGTAAAATTATTGTACAACAACTAACTTAAACTAATTTTTTAAACTAATTGTTTGGTAATTAGAATTAATTTTTGGTAACTTCAAAATATTGAATTTTAATTGAATATTTTGAACAAATAACTTTTAAATATGACATAATAATTAAAGATTAAAATCGAGTTTTTTAGCATTTAGGCTCTGTTCTCTTCACGGGATTACAATCCCGATCCATTCCATTCCATTCCCGGGTCATCCATTCCAAACCATTCTAATCCCGGCAATCCATTCTAATCCCGACAATATATTCTTGAAAATTTAAATCTTAATTAAAATTAAATTCTTAATTAAACTCTTGAAAATTTAAATCTTGACGACACAATAATGTTCCTAACAAATTTGCTTTTTTTTTACTACATTTTTGTTACATAATAATTTACTGTAGATACAATATCCTTACAAGTAGATAAAGAAGTGCTTCAATTATCCTCGTATATTCCTTCCTCCTCTATATCATCATCGTCATCTTGGAACCTCATATTTCCAGCACACACATCTTGCCATATTTCATCTGCAATATTTGCACGAATATCTCGCATTAACATTGTTCGTGTCGGATTAGTGAAATCTAAATCAGCTACACGTTCAATATTTTGGGGAGCATGAGAAATTAGAATCCCTAACTTGTCTAATCGAATGAAATTATGTAAAATGCATTTCGCCACAATTATAGCCAATTGATACGTTTCTTCCATTTGTGGCATCATTCTTAAAATTTTCCACCTTTTTTTCAATACTCTAAAAATTCTTTCAACTGCATTGCATAATGACGAATGTCGGTAATTAAAATTCTCTAATTTTCCATCTGGAGGACCACCAAAATCAACCACCATTGTTACAAAATATTAATAACTAATGATAATAATAATCCCGGCAATCCATTCTAATCCTGGCAATCCATTCTAATTTATTCTAATCCCATCCAATCCAATCCATTCCATTCCATACCAATCCAATCCAATCCATTCCATTCCATACCAATCCAATCCAATCCATTCCAGCCAAATCCCGTGAAGAGAACAGAGCCTTAAAGGTAAATAAGTGCATCATAACTGGAGCTGATTTAGAAGTAACTAGAGTTGAAAAAAGTATCACTCAACCTCAATAAATTACAACTTGAGTTGATTTTATGGTAACTCGAACGAAAAAAAGTGTGACTATAAACTCGTTGTATAATAGTTACTGTTCATCGGGTGTATATAAAACTCTATAAAAAAACACAGGACAAATTTTAATTTCAACTCTAGGAAAAATATCAAAAAGGGAAAAATGTACATTGTATGACAAACTCCTTATCAAGATGGACTTTCATTTACTTAATGAAAATTTAGTTAAGATTTTTTGGCAAGTTGTTTTATATAAGAGTTATCACTTTAAAGTGTATAAAAATAATATTCATTAAAAAAACCCCGATTAAGTTACAAAAATTTTCGATACAAATATAATTTATAGTGAAATGAGTTAAAGTTACTGTATATAAATTCAATTAAAGTTATCATACAATTGATCGCATCGTCTTCCAATAACATTAACGAAAGTCTGCCTTACACATTTTTTGGCATTGTATATATTATTTTCTTTTGTAACTTTTGAATAATTAATTCGTATCATATAATATATCTTGATAAAAATGAGTACTATGCATGTACAATCACTAACATTACAAAAATTGAATAGAAAAAGATTTGATTAAAAAAACTATAATTCAATTGGTGGAACAAAAATAATATCATAACTTGGTACAAAAACAATTTTGAAGCCCAAACTCAATTACATTTTGAATTTTTTTTTACATATCTAACACGATTGATTCTTAGATGACATTGTCTTCAAAAATTTTACGATCACAACTCATAACACCTATCGAATGCGTTTTTGCCTATTATCCTTAACTTCTCATATTTTTTTTTAAAGAAAATTGTCAAATATAAGAACTATGGAGTACTAAATATAAAATATTTTTCCGTATATAAAATAACACCGAGTACTCCAAAAACTGTTTAATCAAAGACAATTTTACCAAAAACTCTCCTAAATTGACAACCAGTTGTTCTAGTGGAACAGCTATACTTATTCTATATTAAGAAGGGGTTACTTCGCGTTGCATTGTACAAATTGGGTTATAAATTGTCCGACAACAACTATAAAAAACCAAAAAAAATAAAATAACAAGAGCCTAAAAGGCTAAAACTACAGTAAAACTTGACTAGTTCACTTCTCTCTTCAATTGATCACTTCTCTAGGAATGATATCCCTCGATCTGTTGGAGGAATCAAACAGAGGTAGAATAGTCTTTTTACATTTGATTATTTTTTCCAATTTATCCCTATGTACCTACCTTATTTACATTATACCTACATACAATCACATTGTCTGTTTAATTAATAACATTATAAATAGAGGAAATCACATTATCGGAGTAACTTATCCCCATGTAGCCATGTACCTACCTTAATTACGTTATACCTATATACAATCACATTATCTGTTTAATACATAACAACAATATAAATTATAGTAGTATATATATATAATAATTAAAAAATATGAAAAGATAAGGGATAACCTTGATTTGATTCCTCCAACAGATTGAGAGATTTCCATAAATTGCATGAGTCAGGGTGTCATTAGCATGTTTTGCGGTTGCCTATAAATATAGAGGTTGTAATTTTGTAAATTAAATATTTTTATTGTTGTTGACTCAGTTACAATTATAACTGATTCATTTCTGAGCTTATTCTTCACTCTCAGTACACCATTTCTGATGGCTGAGCCACTACAAGACACTGTTCCGGGTGTTGTTGATTACAAATTTCGCCCCGTCGTCAGATCAAAGTATGGACGCTGGACTTCAGCTTCCTTCATCATTTGTAAGTTTTGAGTCATCAATATTTTGTGCCATCTTAATGGTATACATATACTACGTATATATATTTAACTATTCATAACTTTTTCCTGATTTGACGGTGAGACCATCTAACAAAGAATCTGCCCCGAAATCAATCCTCGCTCAACCCACATTACCAATTTAATCAAAAAAGAATTCATTGAATATGTGTGTGTTTTTTTTGAAGGGGTTGAAATGGCAGAAAGAATGGCATATTATGGGATTTTAGGAAATTTGATAAACTTTTTGACTACGAAAATGGGGCAGTCAACTGCAACTGCTGCTGCTAATGTCAATGCTTGGAGCGGAGCTGCTAGTCTGTTCCCTATATTGGGTGCTATTATTGCTGATTCTTTTGTGGGGAAGTACCATACCATCGTTTTTGCTTCTTTCATATATATCTTGGTTAGTATCTCTTCCATCATTTTCGATTTCATACATCTTTTTCTTGTATTATGTACATGTTTCAAAGTTCGTCTCTAATCTAAATATCGGTTACGTTTGGATTATGACACTTTTTGAGTGTACACTTTGTATGATTTATATGAGTATTCATTATTCATGAAACAGAACAAAAGGTTATGGTATATGATTATATACGAGGAATAACTATGATATGATGAAATGATTGGTTTTCGGCTAGCTCAGCTCCATTGACTGAATTTGGTTGTTGTATCACTTTGATTGATTAGTGACTAGTAAGTATAGTAATAGGATGATAGTGAAAAACTGAATCTCAAAACACAATCTCAGAAAGCTAGCCGCTTTAAGTACATATAATTTAGCAGCACAACTTTGTTAATTTAGTATTTGAGTTGGTTTAAGTGCACTAGAAAGTGTTTACAGTGTATATATGCTACTTTAATTTCTATTCATCACATCTGAATGGTTTATCAGGGGCTGGGTTTTATGACTATTTCAGCATTGCTGCCTTCTCTTAGTTGTCGCAACCATGAGACAAGCAATACAGGTATTCCTGCATGCTCTGTACATTTGCAAAGGACAACATTTTTTGTCGCGCTTTATCTTGTGGCTGTTGGGCAAGGTGGGCATAAACCGTGTGTTCAGGCTTTTGGGGCAGATCAGTTTGATGGAGAACACCCCCAAGAGAAAAAAGCGAAAAGCTCTTTCTTTAACTGGTGGTATTTTGGTGTTTGCTTGGGTGCATTGCTAGGTATTGGAGTCTTGAGTTATGTTCAAGACAACCTTAGTTGGGGCTTAGGATTTGGCATTCCATGCATTGTCATGTTCATTGCTCTGATCATATTCCTGTGCGGTACAATGACTTATCGTTACACCAAACAAGGTCTAGGGGAAAGTCCATTCAAGAGGATTGGACGGGTTTTTGTTGCTGCTGTAAGGAATTGGAAAGCTCCACTACCTATGTTTGTCGATGTTGATGAAGAGATTGAGGTCCTTCAAAATATCAATCATGGGTCTCGACAGTTTAGATTCCTCAACAGAGCTTTGATCGTGCCTGAGGGCTCAAGTGAAGGCACAAGAGTCTGCAGCAGGAGCGAGGTGGAAGAGGCAAAGGCAGTACTAAGGTTGATTCCCATATGGGCAACAACTTTAGTGTTTGCAATTGTCTTCTCGCAACCTCCAACTTTCTTCACCAAACAAGGCATGACATTAGATAGATATGTCACGTCTAAGTTTACTATACCAGCTGCAGCATTGCAGTCTTTTACCGGAATCTGCATTATCATCTTTATCCCAATTTATGACCGTGTTCTTGTTCCTGCTGCTAGAAAATTGTCCGGAAATCCTTCTGGCCTAACTATGCTTCAGAGAATTGGAACCGGGTTATTCATATCTATTTTTACAATGATAATTGCTGCTGTCACAGAAAGAGAAAGACTCAAGACTGCCGCGCAACATGGACTGGTAGTTGTGCCTCATGCAACAATTCCAATGAGTATTTGGTGGTTGCTTCCACAGTATGTTTTTTTTGGGATTTCAGAGGCATTCACTATGGTAGGACTGCAAGAATTTTTCTACGATCAGGTTCCTAATGAATTACGTAGTGTTGGATTATCTCTGTATCTGAGTATATTCGGGCTAGGAAACATTTTAAGTAGCATTCTTGTGTCTATGATCAACAACGCGACTAGTAGAGATGGGGGTCCAAGTTGGTTCTCAGATAACTTGAACCGCGCACACCTTGATTACTTCTATTTTATGCTTGCAGGTCTTAGTGTCATAGGATTGGCATTTTTCGTGTACTTTGCAAGATCGTACATATACAACAAGAATAGAGCTCCTCTATAATTTGTTACGGGTGATTTGATAAACAAGTACTTCGTAACATTATTGATCATGTTGGATGAAAATTCTAAATCCATCAACTATATGTATCAATAAATCAATATCACCTGTTATGGTACACATATATTCATGGAATTAATATTGCATGCACCTAGTATACAATAAGATTACTGTACAACGATCAACTTGAACTAGTTTTTGGTAGCTAGAATTAAATTTTTAGTAACTTTAAAATCATTGAGATTTAAATGAATATTTTGAACAAATAATTTTTATATATGGCATAACAAGTGATAACGCGCATGATAATTTGATAGGATTTTAAGGTAGCTAGAACTCAAAAAGTGTAACTCGAACTCAATAGAGTATAATTTGAGCTGATTTTATAATAATTGAAACACAAAAAAAAGTGTAATTTCAAACCCGTTGTACAATAATTATTGTATACTGGGTATATATAGAACATTGTCTTTGTCTCACTAATTTTTCTGTACAATTTTATATGTTCTTTCCTACTCTCCCTTCTTAATTTCCTTTTAAAAATAAATAAATAAATAAATAAAAGCATTAGTAACAAACATACAAAAACTAAATAATGGACGCAATTAATAAGTAGCTAACTATCTCTAAAATATAGGCTTTAACTTAGGAATAAGTAAAATCAGTTAGAGTTTATACCTCTAAAAAAGAGTAATTGTATCATTAATTCATTGGCTTACGGTTGCTCTCGAGTCTCAACAGATTCAATCACTATCCTCTAGTCTTCGTTACGTAGTTTTTTTTTTTTTTTTTTTTTTTTAAAACCATCGTTCTAAATTGAAGACATAGGAATATGAGTTGGTCGTGTTGCGATGATGATGCTGATGTACTAAAAAACTGTGGTAGGATGGCTTTGATAGAAGGTCGTGATGGCTTTTTACCATGACATTATTACGGAGATGTATTAGCTGTTTTTTTAGAATTATTTTTTGTGTTCTTTGCTTAGTATTAATGATTTGTTCTGTGGCATTATAATTGGATGTGTAGTTTTTATGGACTTCATGTAAGTATTAACAATGTTCCAAGGGAGGTCGGAAAAAGAATGGAAGAAAGATGATGATATTTTACTCGTGCGTTGAGTACGTAAATATGTTTTGGACGTTACATGCATGCTTTGAAGATCTTGGTTGGAAGAAGGTGCGTCCTTGTACGGTTGTACCAAATATAAATTTCATTTTCAAACTGATATATTAAAATCCGACAACGTTCACTGCGACATGGAGCGGAAGGGGGAGCTCAATGTTACCGCCACCGTGTTTTGGAATCTCACTACTTGGTATGTTTGACTATGCACAAGTGTATCTTTGATCTTTTGGCCTAGTTTAATACAAAGGATCATTTACGAGTATTGATTAATCGGGTTTTGGCTATCTCAGTTCGGTCGTGCTAGTATTGAATTACTGATTTTATTTTTCATTTTTGAGTAATTAGTTTTGTAGTTTGACTTTGTCATTTCATTTTCTTGACCTATTATCATTCAATGTTCGTGGATGATAATTTCAAATAATCTCATAATGCTACAACCATTAGAAAAAAATTTACTACTTAAACAAAAGCTAGTCATATTTAAGATTTTCTTCTTGGGTTTAAATTTCTACTAGTGATTTTGAATTGTTAAACAGACAACACAAATATGATTTTGAGTTTTTAACCCTATATAATAAATTTTGCATATTGCATTGCTTATATTTAATTGAGTAATAGTCACTATGTA